>PVJH01023052.1:0-35538 GCA_004026705.1 Nesogale talazaci | reverse complement strand
TCCAATGCCACTGATATTGATCATATGGTATGTCTGAGATGATTGAATGTTGACAAATTTTCGTTGGTAGATTGAGTTGGTTGGCACATTTCTTCCATCTTTTGGTGCTTCCTGTATCACTCAGTTCTTTTGTTCATAGAATCCTTCTGTGAAGGGATTGTTCCATTGTCTACAGATGGGCTTTGGGTATCTGCTCTACCCCTCCCCTCACCCCACCCCCGTTCTCAATCATATGATTTTCGTTTGTTTATTATGTGTCTTCTGATGCCTATTATCCAGTCCTAATGACTCCTTGTGATCATGCTGGCAATGTGCTTCTTCCATGTGGGCTTGTTGCTTCTCTCTGGGGCCACACAGAGGGGAGGTGTTGTGATCTGAATCCCCCACAGCAAGGCGAACCAAGAAGGGAACATAACAGGTCAGCAACTGAAGAAAAGAAAAGCTACAAAGCCACTGAAGAACCCGAGAATTGACTTCAGGCTGTGAGGGGGAGATCCTGGAACCCAGAGGGGAGATATTCATGAGGGCCAGCTAACAGACCTGGAATTGTGAATATTTTTCTCCTTAAAAAAATCTTCTCTTTCTCTTTTCAATCTTTTGGTATTTTTTTTGTTCTATGTATTAGTTGGTTTGCCTATTTATGTAAGATAGGCATGGGAAGCAAGCGTGAGGAGACACAGTGATACCAACAGTCCCAGGGGGACTAGAGGAGTAAGGGTGGCGGGGGAATGGTGCAGGGAGCAAGCAGCACCATAGACAGGGGAACAACTAGGGACTTAGAGTCAGCAACAAAGAAGAGATAGAGCCTGAGAGTTTCAGAGCAACAGCAAGAGAAAGTTCTAATAAGAGAAAGTTCTAAGAGAAAGTTCTAATAGGAAGAAATAGGGGGGGAGTGAGGGTGGGGCAAGAGAAAGGTAAAAGGAAGCAGGAAGGACCTAGGAAGAAAAGCAATGGGTACAGGTATTAGCATAGCTGTGTACTTATGTAAATATATTTATCCACAAAAATAGAGGTATTGACCTGTGTACATATATTTATACAGCAATATATTGTGGTAGCGGATGGACTTTGGGCCTGTGCTCATACCCTCCCTCAATACAAGAACATATTGTTCTAACAAATTGGCATTCTGAGATGCTTACCCTCCTGACACAATCACTCATGACAAAATGGATGTATAAGCAAATGTGTTGAAGAATGCGGATGGTGCCCAACTAGTAAAATATATAGTGTCTGGGTTCTTAAAGACTTGATGTCAAATAAAGCTCTTTCATATACATTATGAATTTGTTTATCTTTAGTTTCAACTTACATATGAGCAACTTAACCCTGACCTTCATTTCACTGATGATATTGAATGTATCATCTCTTTTAATAGATTGCATCAACTTCGTTCATTAGCATTCAATCCAGTGAAGTTCATATGCATACACAGTTTCTATTGTTGTAAAAAGTATTTTCTAATGAGTAAGTCATTGGTGTTACAAAATTCTATCCTGCCATCTCCTTTATTGTTGTTATCATGAAGGTCATATTTTCCAACTAATAATCATTTCTCTTGACTTTAAGGTTTCACATTCCATCTATCAACATACTTTCTTTACATGTTTGATCAATTTCAGAGTGTAGAGACTGATTTAAAAAACCCAAAGTTCAATTTTTTCATCTTTGCTACTAGTGATTGGTATGTGAATGGCATATTGTATTAACTGATCTTCCTCGTAGATGTAAAATACTATTTTATTACTGATCAAGTGAATTCAGGATAGGTCTTAAAATGTTCTTTGTGAAGATTTATATTTCATTTATTTTCAATTTGTTATTCCCAGCAGAGCAGACTGTGTGATTTTTAAATTCAAAATGGTGTATTTCAATCCCTTGCAACTTAATAACAACCAAGGTATAAACATTCCATTTCATATTTTGGAGCTTCTTATTTTTCTTGATTCATCCTTTGATTATTCCAAGTTTCAATTATCAACAGGTGTTTCCTACTTTGTCTTCTCTTTTTGACTTGTGCCACACCAGCAAATGAAGTTTTGGAAAGCTTTACTCCATCCACATCATTTAAGATTGACTGTACTCTGTAGAAGCAGTGCTTCATCAATCATATATTGAATACCATATGTACTCGAGTATAAGCAGAGTTTTTTCTGCACATTTTATATGCAGTTTTTTGTGGTAAAATCAAGTGTCTCAGCTGATATTCTGGTCAACTTATAACTTGAGTATATATGGTACCTTCTAGTCTAAAGAGCTTATTTTCTGGCATTTTGTCAGACAATGATCTCCTACTACCGATTTAGATTTTAGACGCTAATTTTCTGTCAGTGAATTGTTTCTCTCTTCATCCTAATTCATCTTCATCTGTACATTCCAATAAAATCATATATGACCCTGCTGGTATTTGAAATACCAGTGACATAACTTCGGCATCATAGCAATACACAAGCCACCACAAAATGACAAACTGTTAGAATAGTGGTTATTTGACATAGACTTGTTCAATTGAATTCTCTCAGACAGATTACTTTGTTTAAGAATGTAACTACTAGGCTTGCATAATTTTAAAGCATAACTCTAAAAATTGCACAGCTTTTGCAGCTCATTTGATTGAAACAATTGAAAACCTGCTATTCTAGATACTAGATTTAGTGGAAGGCTGCAGTTGAAAGGAAAATGGAACAGAAAATATATATTTGTGAAAGAACCAACCGATTCCAAGAAGTATATGATTAGTCAAATGCTTTTAAATATATATAAATAGCTGCAATGATAGACATCTGTGTCCTGCTTCTAGTGATTTCTGTATTAAATTATGAACAACAGAATTCTTATTTCCCTGCTATTTTAGAAGGAGTCTTAATTTTTTTTACAAAAAAACACTGTCACGCCTGGTACATTCACTCTGCAGTCCAAAACAATTAAATGAATGGTTTGGACAAAGTCAATCTTTATACACTCGGTGCACATTGCAAAAACAAGTTCAAATAAACCTCAAATAAGACTTAAATTTAACAGCAAATGGGTGCTATATTTCATGAGATTCTTAAGTATAGACAAGTAGCACCTACAGCACGTTATTCTACGTTTGTCTCAAAGCTGGAATAAGTCATTTCTAAATGACTCGCTTTTGCCAAGATCCATAAATGTTAAGACTTCCTTTGAAATTCAAGCCTAAAACAATGCTTTTATTAGTATATATATTTTTAATCATGAAGAGGAGAAAGGACAAAAGTAACACAATTTCCCTTCAGTGACTCAGATTTATGGAAACTTCTCCAAAATCTTCACCTCTTGCTGCATTGGGACTTGTTCACAAGGGCAGGGATGAACATTCAGCTCAGGAGCCAGCTGTGTGATTCAAAGCCAAAACAAGTGGACTAACTTATGCTCCAGGTTGAACCAGAACTGAATGCTGTCCAGGCTTTCAAATCATCTGGAAAAACTTTTTAATATTTCCCTCCCCCTCTTTTCTTGGTTCCTATCTTTCCACTTATTTCTATCCAAGATGAATGAGAAAAAGACTAAAATGCCACAAGAAAGTTACATTCAACTAAGATTTTATGTCAAAAGAACCAGTGCTTTTTCCTATTTGACTTCCATCCCAATGTTGCATAGTTAAGAGCTAGTTTCTAGGAGTGCCAGCTTTCTGTGAACCAAAATAAGCAAGCATTCAAGCACTGTGAATTCTCTTTTTAAAAACTATACTTTGTTATCTTGAGACTTTGAAACACTAAAAGAACAGAGGTAAATGATTTTAAATCACATGTATATGGGTATATTGTAGTATGGGAAACTTTACCTCTTTCATTTAAATCCCACTGTGAAAAATATCTGACAATTCAAGTGTTTCTAAAGGAGAAGCTAATCAAAAGACATACTTCTCTCAGTCTTTCAGAACTCTCTATCTTCAGTCTAGTATAGTTGGTCATTGGTTTTTTAGTCTAGTGAGACTTAGCCACAAAAATCCAGCTATTAGAGGCCATCCCCACCGACATGATCATTGTGTTGGAACACATTCTTAATAAAGGTATGGAAAGTTTCTGTGAAAACACAAGTTTTGTTTCTGTTATATGTAAGTGACTCTAACGAATATGATACTTGAGGATTTTCTGCTTTAGCCATTGTCTTCCCAGCCTACCTTTCCATCCTCAATTGTTCCTTCCCAACCCTTCTTGACATTAACCCCTAATTAGTTGTTTTCATTCCTTTGAATAAAGACTTCACAAATGAAAATAAACTATCTATTGCCATTTGTGAAATGAAGTAAGCTTGAACCAACTTCCTTTGTGCTAAAGGATCTTATACTGGGTTCTCTGGAGATAAATGAGTGAATTGTCCATATATAAATGTATAGGAGTCATATTTATTTGAAGGAAATGCCTCATATTTTTGTAGAGACTGACAAGTCTCAAATACATGGGTAAGGTGTCAGGTTGGAGGCTTCATTTGACTCACATGGTTGCAGTGGTTAATAGACCCCAAATTGGCAAGTTGTTTAAACAGGTAGATACCAAAATTTTCTAGCTCACATCTGAAGGATTAGAAGTCAGAGGATGATAAATTGGTTGCAGGATGAAGAGAGGATAAACTTCACCAGACATTTCTGTATATTGGATACAGGTCACACCTCAAAGAAACTCGTTTCAAGAGATTGGCTGCTCTCTTCTTACAACACAGAAGATGATTATATAGTATCTACCAAACCACTGACAGTCTTGGCTTAGTTAATTTAGACATAACCTTAACTATCACATGAAGCTAGTTAAATGTCAACACACTCATTCCTGCTGAAGCTATGTAAAACTCTCTTCCCATTTGTCAAGGCAGAGTGCTCTTTTGGAATCTTCTTATGGCTAGTATTTTGCAGAAAAGACTTAAGCTAGCTGTTCTTTGGTCAAATTTCTTTCACAGAGATCTTTCTGATCCTTCTGCAGTTCCAGTTAAGCAATTTTACCCTCATTATTAATCTTGGTATGTGACTCTTGGTTTGATTTCTTCCCTGAAATTGAGATGTTCATATGAAGTCCAGGTGAGTCCACAGAGGTGAGTAGATTTTATTACTTTGTCAAGACATCTGAATACAGATTCAATTATAGAATCAGTGTCATGAAACAATCACTGTTGTGAAGCCTTGGGAAGTCTGACAGAACACTACAAAGGACAATTGACAACTTCAGAGACTTTTGTGAAGAATTTCAAAAATGGGTAAGATAATCCATTTGTGTTTGATCCTTAGAAGCAAAAGAATCAAAATATCCAAATCAACACTGGACAATAAACTGTTACCTGATATGAAGAGACCACCTACAGACAAAAGAAAGAAAAAAATACAAAGTTTCTTACATAAGCAGAATTCCAAGTTGACTTCCCTTGTAAAATTTTTTTTGCTATTGTTAGGTGTTGTCAAGTCATTTAAGGCTTGCCATGATCCCTACCTACATCCCCTAGAAGTTAGAACAAAACACTGCTCACTTCTACATCATGCTCACAATTTTTGCTGTGTTTGAACACATTGCTGAACACATTGCCATTATGCTAATCCACCTCATCCATTGAAACAAAGAGCCATCCTCGTTTTCTTTTTTTAAAATCATTTTATTGTGGCTTTTCCAACTCTTATCACAATCCATACGTCCATCCATTGTGTAAGCACATTTGTTGCCATCATCAGTCTCAAAACATTTTCTTTCTACTGAGCCCTTGATTATAAGCTCCTCAGTTTTTCACTCCCTTCCACACCCTCCCTCCCTCATGAACCTTTGATAATTTATAAATTATTATTTTTTTCATGTCTTACACTGACATATGTGTCCTTTCCCCCACTTTTCTCTTGTCCATCTCCCAGACAGGGGGTTATATGTAGATCATTGTGATTGGTTCTCCCTTTCTACCCCACTGCCCCCTTAACCTCCTGGTATTGCTATGCTTATTATTGGTCCTTAGGGGCTTATCTGTCCTGGATTCCCTGTGTTTCCAGCTCTTATCTGTATCACTGTACTTCCTCTGGTCTAGCCAGATTTGCAAGGTAGAATTGGAGTCATGATAGTGGGGGGTGAGGAAGCATCAAAAGCTAGAGGAAAGTTGTGTGTTTCCTCAGTGCTATGCTGCGCCCTGACAGGATCAACTCCATGTGACCCCTCTGTAAGGGATGTCTAATTGTCTACAGATGGGCTTTGAGTCTCCACTCTGCAGTTCCCCTCATTCACAATGGTATGATTTTTTTGTTCTGGGTGTTTGATGTCTGATTCCTGATCCTATTGACTCCTCATGATCATACATGCTTCTCCTATGTGGGCTTTATTGCTTCTCAGCTAGATGGATGCTTTTTTATTTTCAAGCCTTTAAACCCCAGATGCTGTATCTTTTCATAGCCAGGCATCATCAGCTTTCTTCAAGCACATTTGCTTATGCACCCATTTTGTCTTCAGTGGTCGGGAAGGTCTTCATGTCTTCATGTGGGGAAGGTGAGCATCATGGAGTGATAGATTAATAGAACAAAGTGTTGCTGCATTGAGGGAGGACTTGAGTAGAAGCCCAATTTCCACTTGCTACATTCATACTGAAACTACAAATATATGTACATAGGTCTATTTTCCCATCATTACGCATAAATATATTTACATATGTACATGCCTGTATTTAGACCTACATAGATGCCCTTTGCCTCCTAATTATTTCCTCTCTTACTTTTTACTTTCTTCTTGTCCCACTATCATGTTAGACCTTCATTTGGATTGCAGTAATTCCTCTCAGTTTCTTTGCCTTTATGAAGCCCTATCAAGCCTCCTACACATTCCTTGCCATCAATTTTGGACCACTTGTTGTTCCTTTGTCCCTGGACTTGTTAATACCCACATCTTCCCTTGCCCATGTACCCCCAGAACCATTGGTCCCATTGTTTTCTCCTCTGGATTGTTTATCTCATCTGGATAATAGTATGTACAAAAGCAAGACAGAATAGAGCAGAGGAACAACAACAAAGCATGACAAAAATAGAAACGAAAAGCCTATAAATAGGTGAAGGTCTGTTTGGTGACCTTTAGGAGTGTTTTCTGGTCAAGTTTGAGGAGTCTAATGTCCAGGTCTCATAGGGGACTGCATTCTTCTGCACCCCTTGCTGTTGAGTTGCATGTCCTTAGTGTTTGACCTTGGTGTGGTAGGATCAGATCCAGCACAATTCCCTCACTGTGACCCCCTGTAGTGCTATGGATTAGAGAGGGATATCATGTATCATGATGGGGGTAGCCCTATGGTCCTCTCTGTGTATTGGCTGCTCTGAGCAGGAATATCATCCTCAGGGCTTGGTGAGTCAGAATGTGCTCCACTCTCTCTCTCTCTCCCCCTTTGCTTCTGTGTGCTCTAATCAGATAGGTTCCTCTTCCTGAGCTGTAGCTTCAATGCTGTCCTCTAAAATGAATTCTTTGGGGTGGGGTGGGGGGGTCTGTCCACATAATTGGTTTGTGGCCGGCCCCTCAAACCTCTCTATTGGTTCCCTGCTTCATGCCAGTATGTTACCATCTTCTTTTTCAATGATTTTTAACTTAGCACTATCTTTCTCCAGCGACTTGTCCTTGCATATAATATGTCCAAAATATGTAAGATGAAGTCTGATGAGCAATCACCTGTATTTATCTTGAGATGTCATTGTTAATTCATCTGGCTGTCCAAACATTCAGTGGTCTTCACTAAGATCATAATTCAAATGCATGTATTCTTCTTTAGTCTTCTTCACTCACTTTCTGCTCTCCCATGCCTCTGAACTTACTACCAACAAGTTGATTCTGACTCATAGTGACCCTGTGACTCTTCATGGGAGTAGAAAGCTGAGTCTTTCTCCTTTGATGGGACAAGTGGTTTTAAACCCCGGACTTCATGGCTAACAGTCAATAGGGGCTACTATACCACCAAGCTCCTTCCCACACACTGGAGGCTGTTGAAAATACCATGGCTTTGGTCAGGAGTACCTTAGTCTTCAAGATGACAGATTGAATTTTGAACATTTTATAGAGGTCTTTTGAAGCCCATTTACCCAGTGTAAAATGGCACGCTTTTCATTTACTACTTCTGTGAGTGTTGACTGTGGAGCCACCAAATAAAATGAAATCTTAGATAATTTTAGTATTTTATTTTTATCATGATATTGCTTATTAGTCAACTTGTAATGATTTTTATTTCTTTTATGTTAAATTAGGTGGTGTAGTAAGCTTTGGCATTGGGCTACTAACTCCAAGGTCAGTAATTCAAATACACTGGCCACTCTGTGGGAGTAGCACAGTGGGTTACACATTGATATTCTAGCTATAAGGTAGCAGTTCAAAGCCACCAGCTGATCCATGGAAGAAAGATAAGACTTTATACTCCCATGAAGTGTTAGAGTCTCATAAATGCACAGAAGCAGTTCTACTCTGTCCTACAATAATCAGTCAGAATCAACTTGATGGCATTGACAAACCTTACGTTGTTAATGAGTCTTTCTCTAATCCCGATGCTGTTTTCTGCTCTATCTAGTCCAGTTTCTTGGATTATTTGCTCAGCACACATATTGAATAAATATGGTGAAATGATAGAATGTAATCATTTTCTTATTTTAAACCATTCAGAATCCCTTTGTTATGTTTGAGCTACTGCTTCTTGAAATAGATAAAGATTCTTCACGGATATAACTACGTTCTTGAGGCCCAACCTTTGAAATACTATTTATAATTTTTATCGTATGCATAGCTAAAAGCCTTTGCATGATCAATAAAATACAAGCGTCTTTTTGATATTTTCTGCTTGCAACCAATATCCATCAGATATCTGTCAGGATATCACATTCTCACTCCACACTCTCTTCTGAATCTGGATTGAATTTCTGGTAGCTGCCTGCTACATACTACCATGACTGTTTTTGAACAATCTTTAACATAATTTTAATTTCATGTTATATTAGTGGTAATTTCGATAATTCCCACATTTGGTCATGTATCTTTTTGTTAGGCACAAGTATGGATCACTTTGGGTAAACTGGCTAGGTAGCTGTCTTATAGCTCTGTTAAAATAAATCAGTGTTTACAGCATTGCTTTCACTTGTTGAGATAGCTCAATTAATTTTCTATCAATTCCCAGAACTGTGTTTCCCCAATGCCTTCAGTGTGGCTCGCACACCTTCCTCAGTGTAATTGGTACTGATCATATGTTGCTTCCCCAAACGATTGAACGCTGGTCTATTCTTTTCTGGTACAGTGATTCTGTGGATTCGTTACATCTATTTTTTTAAACAGTTTTATTAGCCCTTCATCCACATGTCATACAATTCAATAAATCAATCTTATACATAAGAATTATTCAGTTATCACCACATTCAATTCTAGGACATTTCCTTCATCTTTGTACTCATTGTTATTCATATAATTTTGTTTGATTGTGGCAAAATTATATAAAACAAAGCATTTTGCAATTCCACAACTTTTATAATTCAATGACATTGACTGTACTCTTTGTGTTATACAGTCACTATTGGCATCATTTTCCAAAGTATTCCGCCATCATTAACATAAACACAAAGGCTTTTCAGCAATAACTCTTTCTCTTTCATTGATGGTAACCTTTGGTCAAGTTGGATATAGTATTTTAGTAGTTCTTTTAGTTTTATTAATTTTCTGGATATAGTATTCTTATATCATACACTTTCATGATTAAATCGTGATTAAAAAAAGTTGTATATATGTCTTCTGTTCTAGTGTTCTTTCCCCCTCCCTCATTCATTATTTGTTCTCCAATTTTCTTCACTCTTCTTACCCACAATTCTTGAAATCTCTGATGTACCACATCAGTTATGTCACTATGCATCCTCTCTTTCTGTGCTTCACAAACTGGACAATCCAATAGAAACAATGAGGAGCAAAAAACAAAATTATAATAAGAAAATAATAATAATAATAATATAAAGATTAAGATTCAAATAAAACATATAAAACCCAGGATACATCTGTGGGAGCTACATGGAAAATAAACCTCTGGTGATCTCCGTATATCCATAAGTGGAGAATGGAAGACATGTAGTTACTAAACAGAGTGCATTGGAGAGATGACTATAGAAGATGAGGACTAATATCAAGGACTCAAGGCAAAAGAAAATGTTTTAAGAATGAGGGCAACAAATGTGTAAATATGCTTGACACAATGGATGGATGTATGGATTGTGATTAGTATTGTATGAGCCCCCAGGAAAGTGCCTTAGCATAGTCAGTAAAACTTAAATAATAATCTCTGCTGTGAGCCAAGATTAATCCAACATCGATGGTGATATCCCTTGTTGCATGTCCTCTTCTAAATCCAGTCTGAACCTCTGGAAGCTACCTGTCAATGTGCTGCTACAACTGTGGTCCACTGCCCTTTTAAAGTGTAGCTATAGAAATTTCAGTCAAAGCATAGGCAGATGGCTATTGATTCATTTAAAGATTGTCTTGAAAACTTGTCATCTGGATTCCTTAAGTTTTATAAATTAGGTTATCTCTTGTTTTGAAAATTCAGGATAAATTCATCCTGATTAAACCTGGAGCAAAATTTAACTATGAATGTACGTAAAGTGTAAAAATGGGGAAAGATGTCTTAGTAACTATCTCTGAAGCTTTTACTGCCTGGTGTTGACAATATATCACAACCACCCCAACCAAGTTTTTGTTGGTGTTTTAAACAAGGTGATATAGTTAGTTAGACAACAGAAGATAATGCTTTAATTTTCTAGGACATCTTTTGTAAAATTAAGCCAGAATTCTTGCAATCAAGTTGATTCTTATAGTGAACCCATAGGTCCGAGTAGAACTGTCCCTTTGGGTTTCAGAGACTATAAATATATTATGAGGGCAGGTAGGCTCATCTTTCTTCTTCAGAATGACTGATGATTTCAAACCACTGACCTTGCTGTTTGCGGCTCAGTGAATAGCCCACAACATGGCCAGAGCTCCCAGATGGTGTAAATGGTGAATATGTTTGGATAACCTAAAAGCTGGAGGTTCTAGTTTACCCAGAGAATCCTAGTAAGAAATGGCTTCTGATCTATTTTTGAAAAGTCAGCCATCAAATACTGTGGACCATAATTCGACTCTGCTATACATGGGGTAGCCATGAGTTGGAATTAACCTGAAAAATGGGTCACAGTATGCCACAAAGCTTGTGAATTTCAAAGACCAGGAAATGATTTTTTCACAGTTTTGGAGACTCGAAGTCCAAATTAGGGCAGTGCTGTGTTGATTCCTCTAAGCCTTAGGGTCTAAGGGCTTAGAAAAAGGCACTACTCTCTCCCAGTTTCAGGTGGAGGCTGACAGTGCTTGGGCTTCCTTTGGTTGTAGACCGATCCTTACATGCTCTCTTTCCTTTACAAGCCTGTCTTTCTTTCCCACAACACACTGCTTATACAGGATTATGTTCCATTCTTCTCTGATAAGATATCACTAATAACCTGATAAAATCCTCAAAGGAAAACATAATATCAACAGGTCTAGGGGTTCAATTTCAACACTTTTGTGGGAATATAATTTAATCAGTTATATGGTGCTCTCTGAGTTTTAAAATTTTTAGCCTTCTGATGTGCAAGCATACATGCTCTATTTCTTAGTGTTGCCAAGTCTTATTTATCTATTTATCCAGCAGGAGGGAGCATAAGAGGTTAGCTAAGCAATAAAGTCTGGGGATAGGTCCCCAGTGAGTCCACACTACCGAAAGATCCAGGGTGTGAGTCTGCCATCAAATGTCAGACTGTTCTAGCACCCAATCAAAAATCTGAGCATACAAGGGGGTGCCTCTCCAAACCATTTTTTAAAAGTTATGTAATGTATTTGATTTTTAAAAAACTAAACAACCTTATCACCTTCAAATTCCTCTCCTTTACACTTAATACATTTGTCATATCTGCAATTCCATTCTTAGAAACATTTTCAAACTCACCTGTTTGGATGGCTGACATTACCTCCCTCATTTTTTTCTTCACTGCTCCTACATTATCAAATCGCTTTCATGTCCTGCTTCATTCAGAGAAAAAAAATAAGTCACATGAAGGGAAGTCAGGTGAGTATGGTGCTTGGGGCAAAAGAGGCATGCTGTTTCTTTGCCAAAAGCTGGCACACTGGGATGGCTGAGTACACATTACTGTGGTGGCAAAACCAGTCCCTCTTCTGGGACAAATCTGACCTTTGTTGTCATACACTGTTACACAATATTTTCAGAACCTCTAAACTAGTGCTTCTCAACCCTCCTAATGTCATAACCCTTTAATACAGTTAGTTCCTCATGTCGTGGTGACCCCGTAACCATAAAATTATTTTCGTTGCTACTTCATAACTGGCATTTTGCTACTGTCATGAATTGGATGGCTCCCGCGAAAGGGTGGTTCCACCCCCAAAGGAGTCATGACCCACTACTTGAGAATTGCTCTAAATAGAAAGTTTGCCTAACAGTCTAACCCAATGGAATGAACTCCAAATTCACTACATATCAACATTTCAGTCCTTTCTGGAATTTGATTGATGTCCAGAACGAGATTTGAAGTGAGAAAACCACTCATACACTTGAGTTTTCCCCCATACTGCTGTGCTTGTAAGCTGCATTCAATATCACAATAGATTCTGTGGCATTTTTTCCCAAGCAGGAAACAAAAATTTCACATGCTTTTCTCTTAAATTGGTCATCACAGATGAAAACAGCAACAACAAACTAAAGTTCGAGCAAACCTGCTTTTATGAAAACATTCTCTGTAACCAGAGAGAATCTTCCAGGTGATGCCACTGGATGCACTAATTTAGAGCAAGTTGTCCAATGTTTGCCTAGTGAGGAAAATGGGGAAAATGCATACTGCCAAAACTCTGCTCTCCCCAGAACAATTCTGTTTTTGTGATTCTGAAGAAGGCCTTATAGACTAGCATTGGCTCTTTTCTGTCTGTGAACTTGTGCTACTTAACATACAATTATCTGCATCTAAAATATAATGTTAGTACCAGCATAGATTAGATATTACTATTTCCAAAGCATAAAATTAGAGGGAAAGAAAGTATATTGAGTACCAGATTTGAGACTCTCTAGGGAAAAATCTCATTCGACTTCAGGGTTTGAAAGCAATCTTTTGTTCTTTCTGCACACTGTGCAATAGCCTTGGCACCTGAACTCTGAGTCCAAGCCCCCTCTCTGAATTCCTAGCAGAGGAACTTCAGCCTTAGACATTAGTACTACACTCTTGGTCTGGAGTGGTGATGTTTTCCCAACCCATTCCCAACCTTAATGTTCTACCCCGGAAAGTGTTATTTTATCCATCCTTAAAGCCCTACAGCTGTGGATGTTAAATGTGAACTGCAGCATAGTGGCCCCACACTACTGTGTTTGTGCCCTGCTCCCCTTGAAATCTGTGTCATGGCCAGGCCTCTGAAAATAAAGACGTGAAAATGGTCCAGCTCAGTGTTCCTATGCCAGCATTCCTATCTGAAATATTGTAGGATCATCCTCTTTGCTTGGAGGACAGCAGGTATTTGTCCCATGTCCTGCCTATAGAATTCCAGGAACCAGACAGCTCCCCATTTCACCCCATTTCTGTTGCCTTCAATCTAGCCGAGCATGCTTGAGTTGAGATGGTTGATTGACTCCATAATCCATAAGTTTAATCTCCTTAGTAAATGATTGTTCTGCAGCACTTTTGATGTCCTTTCCAAAGCATTCTTTCCTGAAGTATACAGCAGAAATTAAACACCAATATTTAATTTCCGGTTTCTTTTTGCTTATTACATGTGCCTCTATTTATCTTCTATCTCCTATACTTTATTATAAACTACAAGGAAAGACCAACTTGTTCCTTGAGTAGCTTGCTTAGAAATTGCCTTCGCCAGATCTCCAAGTTTATTCCAAGTTCTGTGTTCCACAAGGCATCTGAAGATAGGTCAATCGAGTTCTTTGCCACTCTATCACAAGGGTAGCTTTCCCTAGAGTCTAATGACATGCTCAACAGGTAAGGCCTCACCAGAAGGAGAGTCAGTGCCACATTTCTACTAACATTTTGTTTATGACAACAAAAAGCATTCCCCATATCTCTCCTCACTTCTTTTGAAGTCTTTTCCAGAAACAACTGCTAAATTCAAAATTCTATCAGCAGTCCCTTCAAGTTAATATGGGTTTTGATTACCAAGTGTCTCAAAACTTGTTTAACGTATAACCATTACCCAATTCCAAAGCCCATATCACATTTAAAGGTATTTACCCACTTCTTGGTAACAAAGTCTTTATTGGGCTGCCATAAGACAATACCACAAGGGAGAGGCTTTAAAGAAGAGAAACTTATTTTCTCAAAATTCTCAAAACTATAAATCTAAATCAAGATATTAATCTTGTCAATTTTTCTGAGTATTTGAGAGAGGAATACCTAAATTCCTTTCTCCTAGTTTCTGGTAACTGCTAAGTATCATCTTGCTTGTTGATAGATGTTCACATGCTATCTTCTCCCTCTCTACAACTCTACTTTCCTGTCTATTTTTCTCTTTCATAAGGCTGTTAGACTGGGTTGTTTAGAGAAACAAATTCAGTGACACTAATATGTATGAAAGAAAGAATTTTATGGGCTGAGCCCCAGTGGCGTAAGTGGTTGAGTGCAGGACTGCAGCCTGCAGGGTTGGCAGTTCAAATCCAGTGGTAGCTCTCAGGAGCAGCACTAGGTAGCTCCCACAACCACCAGAGGGCAGTGATGCCCCCCCAAAAGCCAAAAATGGAAAAAAAAGAAAGAATTTTACATTAAGAAATAATTATATATCAAGAAAACATCCCAGTCCAGGTAATTCAAGTTCATAAGTAATCCAATGCTAGTCTATAAGGCCTTCTTCAGAATCACAGTCACATGTCAGTGACATGGAATGTTGACTCAGAAGGCAAGAAAATCACATGCTACTGGGTGCAGAGTCATGTGGATCCAAAGTTGGTGGGAACATGGGGGGGCACCAGCAGCTTTCAGTGTCAAGCAACCTACATGCGCCACCCCCTGAGTTGGTAGAGTTACAGTTATCAGGAAGGTAAAGTTGCAGAGAGAGAGAGAGAGAGAGAGAGAGAGAGAGGAAGAGTGAGAGAGAGAATCTCTGTTCACCTTGCTCTTATACAAGTTTTATGATATCAAGAAAGTATCACCAGACTACAACTTAATTGACAGGTTTAACTCCACCTTCAACCAGAAGTTTCTGGTTGATGTAATCCCTAACTACCACAAAGGCCATTCAGATATTTAGATTAGAACCACCTATTTCAGCATACTGTTACTAACTAATAGCATATCCTATCTCTTTTTTCTAAAGCAAGAGTCGGTCCTTTTTGTTTATCGACAATGAAAGCAGTCACAAATTTGCTTCTTTAGTGTTAGGTTATCTTAACCTCCTAATCTCTCATACTATTCAGTCCTACATTGCAACTCCTAATAGCCACATCCCTTTCCCTATCTCAGAAATGGATAGAACCTCAGGATTATTCACCCTTAAGAGTTTTGCTTGTTGGCTTGTGTTTACCTCACCCTGATCTCCTCTAAACTGTTTTAGAAAACCATATGTAGAACTGTTTGTAGATAGTGTTTATTTGAGAGAAGAGGCTATTAAGCCAGATTTGCAATCACTACTAGGAAAACCCATTTAAATATTATCTTTTCCAGAGATCAAAATTGTTTTTGTATTTGAACTATAGTGCTATGAAGATATTGAAAATACAATGTGCTCTCAAAAGGACACATTGTTTAGAAAAGGTCTACTCCTTAGAAGTGAGGATGGAGAGAGACACTTTGTATCTCATGTACTTTGGTCATGTTATCAGAAGAGAAACCCATCTCCACAGAAGGGCATCGGGTTGGGTAAGGGAGAGGGGCAGTGAAAAAGGAGAAGAACCTCAATAAATTGGATGGACACAGTGGGTGTAGCAATGGGCTCGAAGCTAACAAGTATGGGGATGATGTAGGGTCAAAGGAGACATTGTTGTGTTGTACATAGGATCACTATGGGCTAGAAACAGCACAACAGATAACAAGAGGTCACATATGTACTTGTTGCTGAAATTGTAGCATTTGTTTAAACTTGACAGATAAAGGTAAGCAAACAAATAACTCTACAAATGGCCAGTAAGTTTGGGGGTAAGGAGGTGGTGTGTGCTTTTCATATGCTTTATGGCTTTTAAAACTTCTACTGGTTTTGCAAAATGCCTTTTAAACTTCTAGTGATTTTGCAATTAAACATGGATGTTACATAAAAGTCCCAAGATTGACCTTCAAACCAAAAAGCAGATTCAAAAAGCAGAAGGTAATGATTTTGCAGAGTAATACATTAAATGATCTGCTTTAACACCTCTAAATTGTGCAACAAGTCCAAGTGCCAAAGCCAAAAATGAACTTCTGACTATTGACATCAGGTCTTGAGTTAATTTCAGTATCAAACAATTGATTCTGAAAAAGATATCATCAACATACAAGAAAACAACATCTAGAAGTGAATCCACTTATATTAGTACTCAAAGTAAAACAAATTTGAGAGATTGAAATTAGTGAACCAGAAATATCAGTTTATGAAGAAGGCAACTACAAAGTAAAAAGAGGGGGTGTTGCATACACGAAACATTCAGAGTAGAAGTTAAATAGATTTTAAGAGAGAACAGAGTGTTTTCAACTTTGGAAGAAATCAATAAATAAAAGGCAATTAAAAAAATGAATAAATCACCCCTAAAAAAGGCAAACAAAGAGGAGAAAAATGACAAGAAGACACACATGTAAAATCACCTCAGTGCAGAAAATACTGAAAGACAAAGAAATTAACACCATCCTGCAAAACAAAAAAAAAACCATAAAATAATATCAATACATTTACACTTAACAATATCAACACTGAATATAAGGGGATTAAATGCAGCAGTCAAGAGACAAAAAATAGCCAATTAAAAATTTAAAAATAACCTCAACATTCTGCTTACAAGACGTACACCTTATTATGAAAAAAATATATATCAGGCTAATAAAAATTTTAAAAAGCAGGAGTGGCCATATTAATCTCTGCTAAAATAGATTTCAAAGCAAAATTCACCCTCAGAGCAAAGAAGGACATTACATAAGTTAATAAGAAGTCTCCATCATGATAATTATCTATGCATCAAATGAAAGATTTCAAAATACATTAATAAAATTCTTATTAAAAGAGAAATAGAAAATAATAAAAAAGTAGTAGGGGTCTTCAATAGCACACTCTAGAGGAAGAACAGAACAACTGGAAAGAAAATTGATAAAGATACAGAAGAACAAACAAAACAGTTACTCAACTTGACCTCTTGAGCATATACAGAAAATATATCCTTTGCCAGTATACATTGAACATTCTCCAGAATAAACTATATGTTAGTCCACAAAGCAAGACGATACAAAAAATAGCACTGTGATATTTGTGAAGGGGTGGACTCTAGCCTATTAATCAGTTCAGAGCCAACGAGGCCTCTGTGTGGGCATGGTCTTCTCCGGAGGATTCTGGGAACTCCTGGAGATGGGACACACACTTGCCCTGTGGGACATTCCTGTTGACAAACCAGACAAAGCTACAATGATGCAGCCAGAACCTTGGAGCTGGAGGAGTCATGTGGAGACCCATTTCAGTGCTAAGGTATTTCCACTGCCAATGTATCCACAAGACTTTCCACCCACTGGCCTGTGATCTTCCTGAACCCAGTATCATTGCATGTGTTGCATGAGTCTGAAGAGGAATGTATAGACTGATATCAGACATATGAACGAATATTAAACTTAGGGACTTGTCTGGACTGGCTGGGGTGTTTTCTCTATATACTACTGCTCTTTTATATAAAACGCTTTCTTTTGGGGGGCATCACTGCCTGTGAGAGTAGGAGGTCCAACCTTGTTCCTGGAGAGTTCCTGTTGGATTTGAACTGCCTTCCCTGTGGGCCACAGTCCCACACACAACCACTATGCCACCAGGGCTCAGTCCCAAACTGTTTCTTATACACATATGAGTGTCTACAAATTTGTTTCTCTAGTCAACCCAGACTTAACACAAACACTATATCTCAAACCATCCTCTGATATCATAATGCTATATAATTAGAAATCACTGAGTTGTAGGAAGCTGTATGCAATAAAGTTTGGAGGGGACACACACAATTAGAAATCAATAATAGGAAGATCAAGAGGAAAAGGAAACTTCTTAAAAACTACTGAGTAACTGAAGACATAGAAGATGAAAGATTTTAATTCATTAAAAAAATTGTAATGAAAACACAGCATAGTAAAATATTTGGAACAGGGAAAGCAGTATTCAGAGGGCAATTTCTAGCAGGGTTTTAAAGATTTGTAACTAAAGAAGCGGTCATCTGTCAGGGAAGCAACAAAGCTCATATTGAAGAAGAACACGAGCTTGTCAGATTATGAGATATGGCCAGGAAGAGGTATCAGAAGTTAAAAAACAAGCCGCCAAATCAATGTCAAGGGACATGGATATAGTTGGAGAACTAAAACGTACTTGTAAGATAATTGATAGTCCCTCTTAGAAGGGATGATAAATTTAGAGCATCAGTATAGCACTGAGGAAACACATAACTATTCCCTAGTTCTTCAATATTTCCTCCCCTTACTATAATGGTTTTTATGTATTTTACCTTATTAATCTTGCTAGATTTGCTTATATTCATTTAGATAGTTAAGATCTTTTGGTACATGAAAGTGGGGAGATGAGGAATAGGGAATTGATAGCATGAATGACTGCATAACCCTGATCGATGGGATTGAACAGCAGAATTGTATATGAATGGATGCATTGGGTAGTGTAAGATATGCCAAGAAAATAAACTATTTTAAGGAAGGAAAAAATGGGATTCCTGGTGGGTATGGTGCAGAAGGGAGGGGAAAGGGAGAGCCGATATCAAACAGTTCAAGAAGAAAAAGTATATTTGAAGCTAATTGTGGTAGCAATTGTACAATACAGTTTGTTGTGAGTGAAGTGTGGAATGTTATAATAACCATAAGAGCTCCCCATAAAATGATTAAATAAAATTTTAAAAGTTAAAAGTTAAAATCAGGGCTGAGCCCCAGTGGCATAGTGGTTGTGCACGGGACTGCGGCCCACTGAGACGGAGGTTCAATTCCAGCAGTGGGGCTGGGCCTCCTACTCCCACCACCGAGAGCAGTGATGCCCCCCCCCCCAAAAAAAAAAACAAACAAAACAAAAGTTAAAATCAACACCTTAACCTAAATTTTCCACAATTATATCAAGAACAGTGAAATAAAACTACAGTCACCAGAAGAAAATAAATAAAGATAAGAGCAGAAGTAAATGAATTCAAAAAACAGTAGCAACAACAGCAAAAAAGTATTAACAAGAAAAGAAGTTTGTTCGACAGGATTAACAAAATTGACAAACCACTGGAAACTTAATAAGAGCAAAGGATAAGATGAAAATTTCATCAATAAGATGTGAAAGGGACTGCATCACAACAGAATGAAGTAAAATTAAAAAAAAAATTATAGAAATACATTACCTACCAAAGTGAACACAGAGAGTTGTAGAAACTCTGAACATATCCATAACAAGAGAAAAAATTGAGCAGATATTTTAAAAATAATACTTTTAAAAACTCCAAAACACTCCCAACACAAAAATCCAGGACTAGATGGTCTCATTGGTAAATTCTCCAAAGAACTCTATTCACTCTGTTCCAGAATATAGAATGGTAGATACTCAAATTCATTTTATGAAGCAAGCATAACCCTTATGCCCAAACCACAATGAAAGAGAAAATTGTAGACCAACATTCCCTATGACCAAAGATGCAACGATTCTCAAGAATTTGGGTGTTAGAGTAGGTTGACTAGAGAAACAAATGCTGAGACATTCATAGGTGTGTAAGCAAGAGCTGTATGCCAAGGAGTAATTGTCTATGAAGAAAATATCCCAGTCCAGGTAAAGTACAATAATAAATCCAGTATTAGTCCATAGGTCTAATATTAGTCCACAAATCCCTCTGTGACTCATGCCACCAAGCCCTCTACTTTGTAACTATCCTAAGTACATTGAGAACATATCATGAACAGATATATGCACACCTGTATTCACTATAGCAAAATAGCAGAGATGGGAAGAATCTAGCAACCTATTATGGAGAATGGACAAATGAACAAAGGAGAAAATACTATTAAATAAGAGCAGAGGGGCAGAGATGATGGGAACAGGGCAAAACATGGAGAGAGTTCACACATTGTTCAATAACAATATGGTGGTCTACTCTGTAAGCCCTCCCCTAGTTCACAGGCAAGCCATTTTAAAAGAACCACTCACGAAGCTTTACAAAATGAAGGATGCTGGGAGCCTACCCAGACTCGTGAACGGAGATTTTTTTGGGTAGCAAAGGATGGGATGGGCAAATGAGAGGTGGGAGCCTGTGTATTTAGTAAAAGTTCCCCTGCTGATACCAATGATAAGTCTGGTATAAAACACATCAAATAGATGAATTTTGTGATGCTGGTTTATTTCACTTCTTCATAAATTTTAGTATAAGGACAATTGGCTCCAAAGAGAATGTGATTTCACAATTTGAACTTGGTTCTACCATCAACATGGATTGTTAAACAGATCAGGAATACACTGGAGTTAGGTTATCGATACAGAGAAATGCCAGATAGAAGAATAACCTTAAAGTAGCACAGATGATGATGAATTAAAGAAAAATTAATTCTAACTACTGTTTCTTTATCTAATTCAAACTTGGTATTAGTGATGGCACAAAAGAAAATAGCAAGTTAAAATTGTACATGGTGAAATTTGTTAAGAAATGAAAATCTGACTTGGGATTTAAGTTTTATGCTGACATTGAAACAAAATTGAATAAGGAGAACATTAGGCTTGGCAGAAGCAATCAACACTAAATAAACCTGCCAACAACTAAATTGGCACATGTTAAAGTTTATTATTGCTTTAAAGTTGAAAGAGAAACCCAACTTTTAACTCTATTGAGATATGAAAAATTTGACCTAAGACAACTGGATTCAGTACAAATAATGACCATAAAGTAAACCTCCATTTGCAGAAAATCTAATTGGGTAAAATTTGATACAAACTCAAAAATAAAAATAGCATTGAATAAAATTGTTATTTAAACTTTATGTGGAAAACAATTGACTCCAATGAAAATAACTTGAGTAAGTAAATTAAAAATCAAAATGGAAAAAATTAAAAAGTTCTTGGAATAAGAATTTTATCATGGTTCTAAAGTAGCTTAAATAACAGTTAATGCACTCATGCAAAAGGAAAGTTTGGTAATTCAAGCCCAATCACAGGTGTCTAAAAAGATAGAGTTGAATGTCTTCTTCTGAAAAGGGAATGCTTGAAAATTCTGTAGAGAATTGCTATACTCATACATGCATGAGGTAGCCACAAGTCAGAATCAATTTAATGGCAACTGATTGGTATTTCAAAGACATTAAATTGTTTTTTCTCTTGAATATCTATCTAACTGTAGTTCTGATGAAAAGCTTTACAACCTGTAAAAATGAGTGTCAAAAATTCTCAGGTCAAGCTTAAATAAAATATTCCAAACAATTAAATGCACAGAGACCAAATTTAATTAATGATTACCAGTTGTAAAGGAAGCAGGGAAGAAATCAATTAAGTATTGCTTAGGGGGTACTGAGATTTAAAAAATTTGGGAACTTGATGATGGTGATTGTTGCATAACACAATGATGTGATAAATATCACTGAATTATACATGTCAAAATGGCTGAGATTTTTGTCACACACAGCCATAAAGAGATTCTCAGGTCAGAATGACCTTAAGGTCAAAATGACTTTCTTAAAGATTCCTAAACCTCTTTACATACTGTGGATCATAAAGAAAGATGTGATTATAAAATACCTGGAAAATGAAATAATCCCATCAGAGTATTCATGAAATATCACAAATAGACAAACTTAAAATGTACTTAACATTTCCCTCTGACTTACCTCTCTTTGTGTAGGTTCTTAACTCCTAGGTGTACATTCTAAGGAAATAAGCACATATTCACATAAAGCATACAACAATGTTTATGGAAATTTCATTCATAAGAGCTCATAATGGAAATAGCCCAAATGTTTATCACCTAATACTTATGTAAGTAATGGATGGTCTATCTATACAATGGACTATTATTTGGCAATAAGGAGGAGTAAAGTACTAATACATGTGACAATATGGAAAAGATATGAGAACATTACACTAGATCAAAGAAGTCAATTGCAAAAGACCATGTGTTATATGACTTAGTAAGTTGAAATGTCCAAAAAAGCGAACCAATCGAGATGAAAGTAGATTAGTGGTTGCCCAGAGCTCATAGGGGAGGACCCCTAGTGGGGTAGTGATTAAAGAACTCACACTAACGGAAAGGTTCATATCTACCAGTGGGGGAAAGATGTGGCAATATGCTTCTCTAAAGATTTACAGCTATGTTTATTCTGAGTCAGAATTGACTGAGTGTGTTTTATGTGATTATTATTTTAAGGAAGTGTAAGGATTGACTGCCAATGGGTATAAACTTTCTTTCTTAGGTAATAAAAATGTTCTAAACTTGATTGTAGTGGTAGTTGCACAATTCTGTAAACATAAAAAAATTACTGAATTGTACACTTCAAATAGGTGAATTCCTTTTCTTAAAAAAAATCATTTTCATCCTTTACACTGTACAATGTGTCCCAACACTCACTTCCCTGTTGTCCGTGCCCCAGAGAGGAGGCTACATGTAGATCCCTGAAGTTGGTTCTCCCTTTCTATTCCTCCACCCCTCCACCCTCCTGGTATTACCACTCCTATTACTAGTCTTGATGGATCATCTATCTTGTTTCCCATGTTCCCAACTTCACTGTACATCTCCTGGTCTAGCTGGATTTATGTGGTAGAATTGGGGTCATGATAGTGGGTGGGAGGCAGCATGGGAACTAGAGGAAGGTTGCATAATTCATAATTTCTACCCTGTATCTTAACTGACTCATCTCCTCCTTGTAACCCCTCTGCAAAAGGATGTCACCTCACCTATTGATGGGCTTTGGGTCCCCAATCTGTACTCCCCCTCATTAATAATAATATAATTTTAGCTCATTGATGCCTGACACTGGATCCCTTCACCACCTCATGATCACACAGACTGGCTTGCTTCTTCCGTGTGGGCTTTATTGCTTCTGAGCTGAATGGCCGCTTGTTTGCTCAAGCCTTTAAGTCTCCAGATGCTATATCTTTTGGTAGCCAGGCACCATCAGCTTTCTTCACCACATTTGCTTATGCACACATTTGTCCTCAGGAATCATCAGGAAAGTGAGCATGCAAAGTTGTGCTTTTGAGTTCTTGAAGCCTGATATCTCATCCCTTTGACACCTCATGATTCCACAAGCAAGTGTGCTTCTTCCATGTGGGCTTTGTTGCTTCTGAGCTTGTCAATTACTAAGGGTTCAAGGTAAAGGGGGGGGAGGAAGGGTAATATAGGGAGCTGATAATGGGGGCCTGAAGGGAGGGAGAACATTTTGAGAGTGATGATGGCAATGGGTGTGTAAAAGTGGCCTGCATAAAACTGATGTTGTTAGGGATTGTGATGGGAGTTGTATGGGCCCCTCAATAAAATGATTCATTAAAAAAAAGGGGGGGAGGGGAAAGGGGAGTTTGTTTTTTTTTAAAGGGCTCAAGTGGAAAATGTTGGGAAATGTATGTGGAAACATGTGTGCAAATGTGCTTGATACAAATGATGTACTGAATGTTGTAGTAGCTGTAAGAGCCCCCAATAAAATAAAAAAAATCATTTTGTTGGGGATCATACAGCTCTTATCACAATATATACATACACATATGCATTGTGTCAAGCATATTTACACATCTGTTGCCATCATCATTTTCAAAACATTTTCTTTCTCCTTTAGCCCTTGGTATCATCTCATTTCCCCCCTCCCACCCCTCTTTCCTCTCACAAACCCTTGATAATTTATAAATTATTATTATTACTTTGTGTCTTACACTGATCAATGTCTCCCTTTACCCACTTTTCTGTTGTTCATCCCCCTGGGAGGTGTGTTATATAAAGATTATTGTGCTCAATTCCACTTTTCTTCTCCTACCTTTCCCTTACCCTCCTGGTATTACTACTCTCATTATTGGTCCTGAAAGGTTTTATTCTGTCCTGGATTCCCTGTGTTTCAAACTTTTATATGCACCTATGTATTTTCTCTGCCCTAGCCATATTTGTAAAATAGATTGGGATCATAATAGTGGGGGATAGGAAGCAGTAAAAACCAGAGAAAAGTTGTGTTTGATCGTTGCTATACTGCACCCTGACTGGCTGCATCTCTTCCTTGTGACCCTTCTGTAAGGAAATTTCTACAAATGGGCTTTGGGTCTCCACTCTGCCCTCCCCCTTATTCCCACTGATATGATTTTTTTGTTCTGGATCTTTGATACCTGATTTCTGATCCCATCGATTCCTCATGATCACACAGACTGGAATGGTGCTTCCATGTGGGCTTTCTTGCTTCTCAGCTAAATGGCTGCTTGTTTATATTCAAGCCATTAAGACCTCAGATTTTATCCTTTTTGATAGCTGAGTACCATCAGCTTTCGTCACCACCACCACCACCATTGCTTATGTACCCATTTTGTTTTCAACAATCATATACAGAAAGTAAGCAAATGAAATGCTAGGTTATTAGAACTAATTTTCTTGTGTTGAGGGAGTACTTGAGTAAAGGCCCAATGTCTACCCACTACCTGAATACTTAAGATATAAATAATGTATATAGATCTACTTCTCTATTGTTACATATAAATATATTTACATATGTAAATGCCTATATTTAGTTCTCTATAAATGCCCTTTGCCTCCTAGTTCTTTTCTCTATTTTCTTTTACTTTCCTCTTGTCCCACTATCATGTTAGGCCTTCATTCTGGTTTCAATAATTCCTGTCGGTTACACTCCCCCTGATCAAGCCCTACCAGGTATCCCACACCCTCATTACCATCTGTTTTAGATCACTTGTTGCCTTGTCCCTGAGTTTGTTAACACCCATTTCCCTCTCCCATGTCCCCTGGGAACCCTCTGTCCATGTTTTTATTCCCTTCTGGATAGTGTATCCTGCCTGTCTTCTCTAGATAGACACGCAGAGGCAATAATTAGCACACACAAAAGGTAGAGCAAAACAAAACAACAAAAGGAAATGAAAACAAAACAAAACAAAACAAAACCAGACAATAGCAAGAACAAAACAGACCAATGACCAAAAATAAATAAATAAATAAATAAATAAGTAAAAGCCTACAAATAGTTCCAGGTCTGTTTGTTGGCATTTATGAGTGTTTTGTAGTTGAGTTTGATGGGATGCCCTAGCCCTAATGTCTCTTTTTGGTATTCCCTGGGAATTTCATTGCTTTGTTTCCCTTGCTGCTTCGTTGTCTGCCATTAGAAATTTGCCCCAGTGTGGTGGGTTCAGCTCAGGCAAAATTCCAATGCTGTGCCTTCAGTATTGTCTCTCATAGTGTCATAGGTCAGGGAGGGACGTCTTGTCTCATGGTGCGACCGGCCCAATGGTCCTCTCTGTGCATTGGGTTCTCTGAGCAGGAATATCATCCTAGGGACTTGATGGGTATATAGGTGAATCTCATGGTTTGTGAGAGTTGCATTTATTTTAGGAAAGAAAAAAGATAAAATCATGGTGCATTCCATGGAATTGTCCATTAACTGCAACAGGATCTATGCTTTCCTTTAAATGGTGCAAAATTCATAAGGGAAATAGTTATCCAGACAACATTTTCCTCCACTCTTTGCTTCTAGTTAGGCTGTAAGCTGGTTCTGACTAATGGTTTGAGGGTTTAAGTGGTGTGTGTTTGGCCAAGATTAAACATCAAGTATATTGTCTCCATTTTCTCTTTCCCTCTGAGTAAACGGTGTGGGGGTCATATGCACCCTCCTTTGGTTACACAAGAGAGAAAGAGATTGCTGCTCCTCATCAAACCAAAACTATTTGTCACAAGCAGAAGTCAGACATCCTTCACCTTCAATCCTTCTTTTATTTTAATCATTTTATTGGTGGCTCATACAATGTTTATTGCAATCCATACATCCATCCATCGTAGGCCAAGCACATTTGTCCATTTGTTGCCATTATCATGCTCAAAACATTTGCTTTCAACTTAAGCCCTTGTTATCAGCTCCTCATTTTCCCCTCCCTCCCCAGTCCCCCAACATGAACCCTTGATAATTTATAAATTATTATTATTTTGTCATATCTTATAATATCTGATGTCTCCCTTCACCTACTTCCCTCTTGTTCATACCCCGGGGAGGAAGTTATAATGTAGATCCTTATAATTGGCTCTCCTATCCCACCTTTCCTTCACCCTCCCGGTATCACCACTCTCATCACTGGTCCTGAAGGGATCATTTGCCCTGGATTCCCTGTGTTTCCGGCTCCTATCTGTATCAGTGTATATCCTCTGGTCTAGCCAGATTTGTAAAGTAGAATTGGGATCATGATAGTGGAAAGGAGGGAGCATTGAAGAACTAGAGGAAAGGTGTATGTTTCATCATTGCTACACTGCATCCTGACTAACTCATATCCCCCCCCCTCCCAAGGGTCCTTCTGTAAGGGCCTCATTACCTGTAAATGGGCTTTGGATTCCCAATCTGTACTCCCCCTCATTTACAATGATATAATTTTTTGTTCTATGATGCCTGATACCTGATCCCTTCGACCCTTGTGGTCACACAAGCTAGTGTTCTTCTTCTATATGGGCTTTGTTGCTTCTAAGCTAGATGGCCGCTTGTTTACCTCCAAGCCTCTAAGACCCCTGGGCACTATCAGCCTGCTTCACCACTTTTGCTTAAGCACACATTTGCCTTCAGCAATCATGTTGAGAAGGAGAGTATCATGAAATGCCAATTTATTAGAATAAAGTGTTCTTGAATTGAGGAAGTACTTGAGTGGCAGCCCAATGTCTATGTGCTGTCTTAATACTAACCTTATAAATATATGCATGTAGATCTATTCCCCATCATCATATAAAATATATTTACCTATGTACATGCCTGTATTTAGACCTCTATAAGTGCCCTTTTAATCCTAGTTCTTTCTAAAATTTCCTTTTACTTTTCTCTTGTTCCTCTATCATGCTCAACCTTCATTTGGGTTTCAGTTATATCTCTTGGTTACATTACCCTTGATCAAGTCCTACCGGGCCTCTCCCACCCTCCTTGCCACTGATTTTGGATCACTTGTCCCTTGTTATTCCCTTGTCCCTGCTTTCACCCTCCTTTTATCTTTTTCAGACACCAAATGCTCTTGCCACCAGATTCCTGTCTGCTGGGTTCAATAAACAGTTGAAATATACTCCCTCAGAACTCATAAACAGTAGTCATGATTTAAAAATTCTTAAATTTAACAGGTTACCACAATTCAGAATCAAAAAATAAAAATTAAATTAAAAAATTAAATAAAATTAAAAAAAATTAAAAAATATATAAAATAAAGTCTTCAATCCACAACAGCTCTTCTCCTCATGCAGCAGTCAAGACTCTCTCTGGTCCTCAGTCTCTCAATCACAGAATTCTTTGACCTCTGCCTGGTTCCATGAGTTTGCAAGCCCACCTGCTACTCCACTTCAGTCTTATAGACTTTGGTCAAAGCATTGAGACTTCTCTCTTTTGGTGCCTCTGGTCTTCATGTGGCATGGGATCTGCTGCCCCAACTGTTTCATGCAGGGATCTTGAACATGATCCACTGAAGATTCTTCTTCCTCGATGGCCCTGAAATTGAAAATGTTTTTTCTTCTAAGATAGTTCTCTTGTACACAAGAGAATGGCAACCACAATGGATCAGTCCTCTCTATTAGTGTTGCACATACCTTATTTATATTGACCCACTTAATCATTTGTTGGATAGAAGAGCCATATTAAGAAGTTTAACTTCAATATATTCCCCTACAACCACTTGCCTGTCAGTTTGTTGTACTGTGCTGGCATACATGTTGCTGTGAGGATGGAAGTGATGTCAATGGTATTTCAAATACCAATAATGAAGAAAGATGAGGCTCTCACTACAGAGGAAGAAGTGGCTGAAAATCGTATGCATAGCTTTGAACTATTTTCAAATACAGAAAGCCTAAACAAAGGCTGCAGAACATTGTCAGAGATACTGCCAGAGGATGGGTTCCTTCAGACCTGTGGGCCAACATGTGACTGAAGCAGAGATGGTGTCTTGATGGGGAGTCTCCATAGTGACATGGATCAAGTAAAACCAGGGGGAGCAAAACCTTTGGGGTCTTCATTTGCTGTTGGGGGTACAACTTAGGGCAAAGAGAAGCAGCTACAAAAATCTTTTAATGATTGAAACTTGGAATGTGCAAAATATAACTTAGGAAAATTAGAAGTAGTCAAAAACAAAAGGAAATGTGTGGAGACCTATATTAGTGAGCATTAGTGAGCTGAAATGGACTGCACTGGATATGTTGAATAAGAAACTCCCATGTGATTTACTTTGATGGAAATAGCACAATTAAAGAGAAATGGTATGACTTTTTATGTCAGAAAGGATCATGAAATACATTGTGATCTCTGATTAGATTATGTCTATTTTCCTTTAAGGAAATTCAATCAATACAACTATTTTTCAACTTTATGCACCAACCACGAAATCTAGTGGAGATGGAACTGAAGAATTTTACCAACAACTTCAGTTGGAAATTGGTCGAACATGCAATCAAGTTATCTTCATAGTTATTGGCATTTGGAATGCAAAAGTTGTAAACAAAGAAGAAGGAATGGGACAGAAGTGGAAAAATAGGTCCTTGGTGATAGAAATTGGAGATCACACGTTAGAATTTTGCAAAGCCAACGACTTGTGAATTGCAAATACCCCCTTTCAACAACACCAAAGGCAACTAGACATATGGACTTCCCAAGATGGAATACACAGAAATCAACTTGACTACATACGTAGAAAAACACAATGGATAAATTCAGTACCAGCAGCTAAAAATAGACCAGGGACCAACTGGGAAACAGATCATCAATTGTTCATATATAAGTTCATGATGAAGCTGGAAAAAAATCAAAATAAGTCCACAGGAGCCAAAATACAACCATGAGACTATTCCACCTAAATTTTGACATCTCAAGAAAGAGTCGCAAAGTATGAATTTAGGAAATTTGAACACCAAGACAAAAGACTTGGTGAGCTGTGGGATGACATCAAAAACATCATGAATGAAGAAAAACAAAGGGCCCTTAAAAAGATAGCAAAGAAAAATAAGATCAAAGTGAATGCCAGGAGAGACTCTGAAGCTAGCTACTAATCATAGAGTACATAAAGCAAATGGAAGGAAGAATGAGGCCAGGTTGACAAATATGAAATTCCAAAAGGCATCCCCAAAAGACAAAGTCAAATATTCTAACAAAATATGCAAGGGCCTAGAATTAGAAAACCATAAAGGAAGAACATACTCAGTGTGCTGGAAACCACATGCACTCAAGAAAGATGCCAGCCTTGAATTACTGTTCTGAAAGAATCTACAGGCAAAATGTTGAATGATGCAGAAAACATCAAGAGAAGATGGAAAAGTAACAAAGACTGAATCCACAGCCCACCATTTCAGGAGGTAGCAGACGACCAAGGATCGATGGTGTGGAGGAAAGATGTTCAAACTGTACTTGTTTTGGCTTTAGCCAGAAACAAGGCTTACAGGACTTGACAGAATATCCATTCAACAGTTTCACAATGCTGAAAAAGCACCGGAAACAACCACTCATTTATGCCAGGAAATTTGGAAGACTGCTTGCTACCTGGGCTACTGATGGGAAAAGATCCATTTTTGTGCCCATTTCAAAGAAAGATGACTTAACGGAGTGCTCAAGCAATAGAATAATATTATTGATATTACATACAATGAAGTTTTACTTATCATCCACCAGTGTGATTGCTGCAGTACATTCACAGAGAACTCTTAAAAGTTCAAGCTGGATCCAGAAGAGGGTGTGGGACAAAGGATATCACTGATGAAGTTAGATGGAGCTTGGCTTAAAGCAGAGAATACCAGAAAGGTGTTTACTTGTGTTTCATGGACTATGGAAAGGAATTTGAAATGATGTGGACCCTAATGAACTGTGGATATCCTTGAAAAGAATGGGAATATGAGAACACTCCCTGTGCTCTTGTGGAACTTGTACTGGGATCAAGAAGCAGTTGTGTCAACAGAACAAGGAAAACTGCATGATTTAAAATCAGGAACAATGTGCATCAGGATTGTATCCTCTCACTATAACTGTATAATCTATGTGCTGAGCGAAGTATCAGAGAAACTGAATGATATGAAGGTGAGTGTAGCATTAGGAGTGGATGAAGGCTTATTAAGAACCTGCTGTATGCAGATGATATAACCTTACTAGCTGCATGTGGGGAAGATTTGGAGCACTTACTGATTAAGATTAAGGATTGTAGCCTTCAGTATGAATTACAACTGAATTAAGGAAGATCAAATCCTAACAACCGGGCCGTGAGATAACATCATGACAAGCAGAGAAAAAAGGTCGTTGCTGTCGAGGATGTTGTCTTGCTTGGACCCACAATCAATGCTCATGGAAGCAGCAGACATGAGATCAAAAGATGCAGGGAACAAGACTGTTTTTTAGAGTATTGAAGTACTGGGATATTACTCTGAAGACTACGGTGCACATAGCCCAAGTAGTGTTATTCTCCATTGCATTATACACACACACACACACACACACACACATATATATATATATATGAAAATTGGCATTGAATAATAAAGACAGTAGAAGAGTAGATGCATTTGAATTGTGGTGCTAGAAAAGAATATTTAAAGTACCGTGGACTGCTAACAGGACAAATAGATCTGTATTGGAATAATTAAGACCAGGGTGCCAAGATGCAGTCTTACGTATTTTGGACATAGTCTCAGGAGAGCTCTGTCCCTAGAGAAAGACGTCATGTTAGGTATAGTGGAGAAGTGGGGCATAAGAGGAAGGCCCTCAGGAGCTGGATTGACACAGGGCTCAGGAACAGAAACAAATGCACAGGATCATGCAGTATTTTGTTCTGTTGTGCACAGGGTCACTATGGGTGGGAGCTGACTTTATGGCATCCAGCAACACACTTTCTCATGAAGACACTGTGAGATTGACAAGAAGAGTGGAATCATGAGGTAGACCACTGCCAGCACCGAGATGCTTACAACACCACTAGATTCACAATATTTTCCTCCTATTGGCCTGTGATCTTCCTGCACTCAGCAACATTGCATGCATTTCATAAGTCTGAAGAAGACTTTATAATTATTATTGGACATATAGGCTAATATTGGACTTACAGAGTTGATCTGGATTGGGCTCGAATGTTTTCTCAATATTCAGTTGCTCTTGTGTATAAAACTCTTTCTCATACACATGTGAGTGTCTAAAAGTTGTTTCTGTAGTCTACCCAGGCTAACACAATGGTTTATTTGGTTGTTATTGATGTTGCAGCACCATTATGTAGTAAATCAAATTAAATAAAAATATACCTTATAGTAATTTAAAAGAACATTAAACAATTATGATATTATAGCTTTAGATATGACCTCGGCAATTCAAATACACTTTGAAAGACAATGCATTAAAAGGCTCCTGTGTGCTCAGGTAGATAGAAAATGAGAAGGATTTTGAGAATGATGATGACAACAAATGTACCAATGTGCTTAACACAATGAATGTATGTATGGAATGTGATAAGAACTTTATGATCCCCAATAAAATGATTAAAAAAAAATCCTGTGCTAAATAGAGGTAATAAATAGGAAGCAAAGACTACTATAAAGGTGTAACTATTACCCCCACCCCCCTGAACCATTCACTACCATGACCTAGTTCTACCTTACAAATCCGGCTAGACCTTAGAACACATCATTGTATAGATAAGAGGTCTCAACACATGGAATTAAGGACAGATAAACTCCTCAGAAATAGTAATGGGAGTAGCATGAGGGTTGGGTGATGTTCTAGGAGAGGGAAGGGGGAGAAAAGGAGAACTTTTCACAAGATTGGATATAGCAACCCTCTCCCCCCCCCCAATCAAATGAAACAAATAATAGAAATGTGGATGAAGGGAGGCAACAGTGTAAGATGTGAAATAGTAACAATATATAACAGATCAAGGTTTCATGAGAATGGGAGCATGGGAGGAGAAGAAAAAAGGTTGAGTTTATACCAAGGAGTCAAGTAGAAAAAGTTTTGGAAATGATGATAGCAACATATATACAAATATGCTTGATACAATTGATGTATGGAATGTTATAAGAGCTGTGAGAGCCCCCAATAAAATGATTTTTGTAAAAAAGTTCCTGTGCTTTAGAAGACAAGATGACAAATTTGGGGGGAAAAAAAAGATAAAAGATAGGGCTTTAAAAACTAGTCTTTTTACATTCTTGCTTATTTAAAGGAAAAGCAAAGACCTAAACATTATTCAATGTCTGGTCTTGGTTCATTTTCTAGGTATTTGTAATTTGCAAATAAGTAGACTTACAGATAAACAAAATCAAAAAATCATATTTTAAGCTATTATTTAAATTTATTTAAATGAGTGTTGTTGATTGGTTTTATAATAAATCAACATGAATTTCATTTTTTTGTTCTGATCTAGTCATACTATGAAGCAGTCCAACAACCAAAAAGCAATCTTCTGCAAAAATAGCTAGAATCAAACTGAAAACTCAGTTACTAAGTAACTATGAACTACAATCCCCAGGGTATCTGCAAAAATTGAAAGAACTATAAGTCTTTACCCAACAAAGTGAGAGTATGGCAAACTCTATCATTTTGATAGAACCTTATCCATTGAATTTTTCAGGTGGCCACTCAAGTATCACATAACCCACAAAGCTTAACTCATTCCATTGAGCTAGGCTCAGAGCACCCCCAAGGATAGAGTAGACCTGCCTCTGTAAGTTTCTTTTTTGTGGCACCACTGCCCTGGTGGGAGTAGGAAGCCCAGCCTTGCTCCTGGAGAGCTGCTGCTTGATTTGAACCGCCAACTCTGTGGGCTGCAGTCCCACACACAAACCACCATGCCACCAGGGCTCGGCCCATCTCTGTAGGTTTCTAAAACTTCCACTCTTTATATGAGCAGAGAGCCTCATCTTTCTGACGAGTTTCAAAGTGCTGGTAGTTTCAAAGTGTCAATCTGGCAGTCAGCAGTCTAACATGTAATCTATTATACCAGCAAGAATTCTTCAAGCTCCATTTAGACAATGGGTAAAACAACTTACGCTATCTTTTCTCTGTTGTGATTTATTTTCATTGTTATGTATCATTGATCCAGTACTGGCTCATAGTCAACCCTATGCACAACAGAACAAAACACTCCCTGCCCCTGCACCATCTTCACAATTGTTTCTAATGCTTGAGTCCATTGTGAGAGCCATAGTGTCAACCATTTCATGGAGGGCCTTCCTCTTTTTTGTTACCCTGTTACAAACATGATGTCCCTCTCCAGGGGCTTGTCTCTCCTGACATAATTTATTTAGCGTCACAATATTATACAAGAACACCGGCCTTTGTCGAGAGAGCTTTGTTCCTGCCAGGTTATGTGGAATATAAGACCTCTGCTCTGTTCTTGAAGAATTTATAACCAAGAAGGAGAAAGAGAAGTAAACCACTAATCACATTTTGTGCTAGGAGAACTGCTATATTGCCAAGGATACTGCTGTGAGTTGTATAGATTACGTGCTTTGTAGCCAAATGTGGAGTTCCTCCGAAGTATATACAAATTGCCATTATGCATAGTATGACAGTGAAGATTTCACTTGAAAAAGCTAGTGAAGATTTATAAGTAATAGGACATTCTAAGGTGTTAAGATTTTGTGAGATACGTAGAATCAGACTAGGGTTTTAGAAACGGAAATATATGATGAGGTTAGGTATTAAGAAAATTAATTCTGATAGAGAACATGAATTGGGGAGGAGACTGAAGTTAAAGACCGGTGAGTGTAGCAATTGGTCAAGACCAGTTTTAAGGTCCATTCCTAAGTCCTTGTCTTATTGGACTTCTCAATAATATTTGGTATCATTGACTACTTTCTTCTTCTGGATACATTTTCTTTCTTTATCTCTTGGCTTCTGTGAAATCATTGATTTTCCCCCACTGATTCTTTGGGTGTTCCTTGGGAATTATCTTCAATGTTGACTTCTATTAGGATTGTGACATGAAACTTTTGCTTTCCAGTTATATACATCCATCATTTGACTGTTTTATTAGGTGAAACTGACTCCCAACTCTGTCTCCCCAGTCCAGATGGTTATCTTAAGCCCAAGATCTAGATATACGTGTATGTCTCACAGAAGCCTAAGATATCAAAAATGAGTTGATAGTGTTGTTAGGGTTTTTTTGTTGTTGTTGTTACTATAAGGTAGTGAGATACTTTTACATTTAGTCATTGTTAATTCTGGGCTGAAGATTAGAGGGAAAGGTTCTAGCTTTATTGGTTTTATATATTTCTTTGCTTAACTGATATTGCTTAGAAATTAACAATTAGGGAGACTCTATTACCTATAAAGATGTTTGAAACAATGTTGTTGCCTGCACAGAATTTACAGTTTGTGTTAGTCCAGGTAGACTAGAGAAACAAATTCATAAACATGCATTTGGATATAAGGGAAAGGTTTATATATAAGAGGAAGGGAACATTGAGAAAGCATCCCATACCAGTCAGTCCATGGTCACAAGTTTGATATTAGCCCATATGTCTAATACCAGTCTATAAACTTTTCTTTTGACTCACAAAGCACGTGCAAGGACACCAGGACAATCACAGGGCAGTGGGTGCAGAGTCTTGTGTATCGAGCAGCCATAGAAGCATCCCGGCCCTGGCAGGGGTCTCCCCATGGTTCCTTGTTTTCCGGGCTCAAGGTCCATCAGCAGTATCCAGTGTCAGTAAAAGCATCTCAGTGCTGGCAGGGGTCTCCCTATGGCTTTTCTGGCTTCAGAGGTCTGGTTCTATCAGGGTAAGCCCATGTGGCGTCTCTTCTGTCTTCTCCAGCATCTAGGACTCAGGATTATATCATCATATTACCATATGTCTTATCACTAGAGCATCTCCAAGGGGCTAAGTCAAGTCTCACCTCCATTTGGGAAATATCTTGAGACTTCCCAGAATTCTCAGTAGAAAACCACGCCCACACAGAAGTCTTATTGCCTATCTCCAGATTGACAGGCTAGACTCCAACCCTGCACTCCCGGTGTTGAAATTGACACAGATCAGTGACTGCCACACAGTTCAATATGGAAGGAAAGAAAATGGAATTATATTTATTAAGACATCTATTTTCTATTTCTTTAACATTTTCACCCTTTACTATTATAGTCTTTGTTTGAGCTTATTAATCTTGTTGGAGCTGCATAATTTCATTTATATAATCAAGATCATTTGATGCATGAAAGCCAAGATAGATAACCCATCAGAAACAGTAATGGGAATATGATTCCCTAAGAGTACAGGGAGAGA
>PVJH01023051.1:11389-35642 GCA_004026705.1 Nesogale talazaci | reverse complement strand
GGAGATCTTTGAAACTTCTCTGCATGGAAACTACACCCCGGGATCGGGTTGGCTTTCTCGTGAGCATTTCACAAGAAAAGGAAAAATAAATCTGAAGTCCAGAGAGGGCACGCAAGCAAATGTGCTTTGTGTCACAGAAATCCAGTGGTACTGCTAGAAATCAGCAAAGCCCTCGGTGAATTTGGCTGGGAGGGGGGGTACCACCTCCACAAGAAAATGAGCCAGCCGTTTGCATGGAATCCCACAGAGCTATAAAAAGTGAGGTGAGCAATCCCAGAGAGCAACATCCCCCTCCCCCCCCCCCCTCCCTGCCAATCTCCCATATTGGAGCTCAGCAAAACCAAACTCTGTGCCTAAAGGATCGCCTGACCTTAATTTTTCAAAAACCATTGCTTGTCAAATCAGAAGGAAACTGAAAAGGGGGAAACTTGCCATTAGCCTTAACTTGCGGATAAATCTGGTCAATTTTGTTGTTTTTTGGTGCCTAAAGTCCTTGTATTTACTTTGGCAAATCTGAAAGACGATAAAGAAATACTGCTTGTGGCAAGCAGGTGAAGTAGGTTATCAGTGGTTCTGAAAAGACACGCAGGATGAGACAACTGAGGTCGGAAATACAGTGTGTTTGAAATCTCCGTAGACTGCCTTTCCTGGAACAGGTGGTCTTCTCTACGATTGACATTGCTCGTGTAATCCAGGGTACGCGGAAAGTTTCTATTTGTTAAGAGATCACTCCTGAGTTCAACGGCCGCCTTTTTATTTAAATGCAAGTCAGTTCAAAAAGAAATTTGGCTAAAAGTTTTTAGAAGAGAAAAGTGTTCTGTCTGTCCGATATTAAGATAAAGCCAAACAATCCAAAGCTCCTGACCATGGACTTGCTGCTGGCTCGTACTGGCCCGACAGAGGGGTGACCAGATTCTAAATATTTCTGGATACAGACAGCCTCACCTTCTCTTGAGAAAGGATTGGTGGTTTGAACTATGGACATGCAGTTTGGAATCCAACACTTAATCCACAATGCCACCAGGACACGCTAACAAAAAGATCAAGTTGCACATAGGTTAATTCATTGCCCTATGGTTTTATTTAAAATTTTTTTTTCCTTCAGGAATCTCTCAAGAGCCATCTCTCAAAAAACACAAGATTGAACAAGACCTGTGTTAGTCCCGGTAGACTAGAGAAACAAACTCATAAACACATATGTGTATAAGAAAGAACTTTACATACAGCAGCAATTGAATATGAAGAAAACAGCCAAGCCCTGTCCACATCAAATCCATAAGTCCAATATTAGCCCATATGCCTGATACCTATCTATAAAGTCCTCTTCAGACTCATGAAACATATGCAAGGATGCTGAAAGCAGGAAGATCACAGGACAGTGGGTGTAAAGTCTTCTGAATCCAGTGGCAGTAGGAGCATCTTAGTGCTGGCAGGAGTCTCCACCTGATTCTTACAGTTCCCCAGGATGTGGGGTCTCTCATTGTAGTGCCACGTGTCTTGTGAGTAAACTATGTCTCGGTGAGTGAGCCAAGAGAGAATGTCTCCTGACTCTAAGAAGAAAACCCAGGACTTCCCAGAAGTCTCAGGAATAGGCCATACCCACATAGAGGCCTCCTTGGCTAGGAACCAATTGACAAACTAGACTCCACCCCTTCACTCTTAATTCTCTCAAATCCCAAATTGACCCCAGATTATGTAACTAACAAAGGGTCTTAACATTATTTCTCAACATGTTGTGCTCTCTTTATCCTAACAGTTATCAGACTACTGCCATTGATTATGGGGTTTACCAGCTCTGCATGACATGGACTGCAAACTGCAAGGCCTACAGTTTGAAACCAGCAGCTGAACCTCAGGAGGAACATGGGACTTTCTACTCTCCTAAGGAGTCACCATCTCAGAAGCTCACAAGTGTAGCTCTCCCCTGTCCGAGAGGGTCGCTATGTGTCAGTATCGACTGGATGGCAGTAAGTTTAAATTTGGGGTGTGCTTGTGTTGAGGTGTGTTCAGTCTCAAAGAATGGTAGCGCCAGCGAAATGACATAAACATATAAGGACACTTTTCATTTGAATGTGGGAGCTCGAGTGGATCAATCTAGTCATCAGTGAGTCACTTCTTCCTTTCTTTCCCTGCTGTCAGGGAAAGCCACACAAAAACAAAACAAAAAACTCAGAACCCCAACAATAATAAAATAAATTTATACTCAGGGGAAAAAAACTTCAATCCAAAAGAAAGCAGAAAGCAGTAAAAAACTAGAATAACTTAAGAATGGGTAAAAAGGGAAACCAGGTGATGTTAAATTTTAAGCTAGCTAATTACTTTTCTGATGTCTTTTGTCCGCGGGCAAGACTGTTCACATTCCTGGTTAACAGTCTCAGGGAATTCATTGGACGCTTACTTCCCATGGAGTCTCTGAAAATGGATTTTGGGCTCTTGTTGTACAAGTCTTTTGTAATATATTCAAACCATGGAATTGTGTGACCTGTGAATTATATGTCAATAAAACTATTTAAAATGAATAGCAATACTCATCATGGCTACAAAAAAAAAAAGCTATTTTCTTTAAGAGGGCTTAGTGACTCATGATGGAGACTGAGGCCAGAGAAAGGTACTTTAAAAGCATCCATAGGGAGTGTTGTATACTACAGAAGGAAAATATGCACAGAGAAGGAAGACAAATAGACCAAAGATAGAAAGCTGGTGTGGTGACTTAGGTGTCAAAGCTTGTTTCATGATACAATTTAGCAAGGTGTCTCAGATCCAAAGGCCTGGTCTTCCAAGAGGAAATGGGGACACTCAGTACTCAATATACAGTCTGGATGTATGAATTCATTATTGCTTCCACTTTCCTCCCCCACCCAGCTCTGATCACAAAGGGACTTATTAGTCCTGCCGTAAGTGATGAAAGATATAACTCAATCTACTCGTCAGTATTGACAAGCCCTCTATTGAGATACCCTTCGTTTGGAGCCATTCCGTTGTCTTTCAGTTGACACTGTTACCCCATACCTCCGTCCAAACCACACACTAGCTGTTCGTCACAGTGGATCCAGACACATTGAGTCTGGCACCCTGGAGAAAAGAGAGGTCCTCACTTGCCTCCAAGAACCTCTTAAGGAAAGTATTCTTTTGGCCGGCGACAAAAAAAGGATACTAACCACCCCCCTCACTTTAATCAAGAAGTATAATATTACAATGGAATACTTACTATGCATTGCAAAAAGCACTGAAACCATGAAGCACCTCATGGCTTAGATGGATCTGGAGAGCATTATGATATCAATCAATCACCAAAGAGCAAATATTATATGTGACTACTGCAGAAAAAGATAAAAAGCCAAGTGAGATAATTCCATAATCTGGTGTCCACTTGGGGCTATAAGAGTTAACAGGTGAAAAAAAAAAAGAGCTAACAGGTGGAGTTTAGCCTGTCAATCAGATTGCCTCTTGATGACCTTGCTTGGAGGTGCAACAGAGATAAATAGCTGACTGGAAGCCAGATGCATGTATTGCTTGTCTGCCTCCAAGGTATGCCTGTTGACAAGTCACATGGAGCTATGTTGATGGAGCCAGAGCCCTGGAACTGGAGGAGACATGTGGCGACCCATGCCAGTGCTGAGATGCTCCCACCACCCCTGGATCCACAAGATTGTCCACCCACTGACCTGTGACCTACCTGCATTTGGCATCATAGCATGTGTGGTGTGACTCTGAAGAGGAATTCACAGACTGATATCAAACATAGCGTCTAATATTGGTCTTATGGGCATGATCTGTACTGGGCTGGAATGTTGTCTTAATAAAATTACTCTTTATATAAAGCTCTTATACATGCTTATGAGTGACTCTGAATTTTCTCTCTAGTCTACCCAGACTAACACGCCAAGATAAGGACTTTCACATCAAAGGGAACAGACTTTGGAAACTGCCAAGAGAGAGAGGTCCAGGGAAGAAGGAAGAGACTACATTAGGCTACAGTAGCAGTGCTCAACCTGTGGGTCATGACCCCTTTGGGGGTGGATTCACCCTTTCAGGGGGGTTGCCGGATTCATAACAGTAGCACAATTACAGCTATGAAGTAGCAACAAAAATCATTTTTAAGGTTGAGACTCACCACAACTTGAGCAACTGTGTGAAAGGGTCTCTGCATGAGGAAGGTTGAGAAGCCCTGGGCAAGAGGGTGGGCAGGTGTTAACTTGGGTGTCATGGAAGAAAGCAATCCACCAGCAGAAGCACAATCAACGGTTGTGGAGAGGGAGAACTATGAAGGGATGTGGCTAGTAGTTTACACAGCTGAATACAAAGTTGGTGATCTGGAATATAAGCCCTTGCTTAATTTACAATAAAAAATTGGGAGGAAAAGATAATAGTGGGCTGAGCCCCGGTGGCGTAGTGGTTGTGAGCGGGACTGTGGCCCACTGGGATGGAGGTTCAATTCCAGCTCCACAGGAGCAAAGGCTGGGCCTCCTACTCCCACCATCAGAGGGCAGTGATACCAAAAAAATGAAAAAAGATGATAGTACAGTGACTACTTCACCGTAGTAAAAGTAGCTTTACTATCACTGATCCCTAATTTCCATTATTGTGTATGTCATTTAAAAGAGATGCGGTTGGATTTTTTAATAGTTTCTTTTCATTTGTACTATAGTCGGGTATTTTCTGTTTCCTTTTTTTCACATACATCAAAAAGAACCTGGGATTTCATCTGTTTTACCATTCCAAAGCACGTTACACAATCCATCTATGTTTTATCAAATAAGCCCCACATTGAACATGGTCCCAAAAAGGTCACTGAGCCTCAGAGACAGATTTAAATAGTCTCTTTCTGGGCTGAGCTCTGGTGGTGTAAGTGGTTGAGTGCAGGACTGCGGCCTGAGGGCTTGGCAGTTCAAATCCAGCAGTGGCTCTCAGGAGCAGCACAGGGTAGCTCCCATGACTACCAAAGGGCAGTGAGGCCAATAAATAAATAAATGAATGAATGAATGAATGGTCTCTTTCTGTAGTCCGAACCTTCTTCACATGGAAATAAAAGTCACATCAATCTATCTGTGGTATCAAAAATTCCAAACTGCTAACTGATTGCTCTACAGCAGTGGTTCTCAACCTCCTAAGGCCACGACCCTTTGATGGCTTTTCATGTTGTGGTGACCCCCAACCATAAAATTATTTTTGTTGCTATGTCATCACTGTCATTTTGCTACTGTGATGAATCGTCATGAAATTATCTGAAAGGCAGGATGTATTTTCATTGTTACAAATTGAATATAATTAAAGCAGTTATTCATCACAAAACAACATGTAATTAGATATTGTGAACTATTTATTTCTAATCACAAATCAATGAAATGTAGTCTTGAAGTATGGTGTAGCATGGGTCATGGTCTTCACGCAGGGTACTCATCTGTGGACAGAGCTGTATGTGGGTCAACCAGCCTGGAGACAATAGAGGAGTGGTGTCTCAGTTCCTAAGACCACCGTTGGAAATCTGTGTTTTCTGATGGTCTTAGGTGACCCCTGTGAAAGTGTCAAGGGACCCTCAAATGGGTCGTGACCCACAGGCTGAGATCCCTTGCTCTACAGAGTCCTGTGACAGTGGTGTCTTCCTCTGATTTTACAATCCAATCTTATATTGCTCATCAAAAAGGAAACAAAAGCAATGCAAGTGTGCCAACTGCAATAGGAATATCTTTTTCTGGCATCAATGAAATGCTTGAAAAAATACATTTCTATAGCATCGAGATGTTGGCACTATCATACCATCGATTAGGAAGAGAATCTACAATGTGATAGGATCACACCACACACACAAACACACACACATACGCACGGGCGGCCGGGAGCTGAGGGGGTAGGGTGTGAGTAAAGCAGGGTAGTGATTCAAAAGCCCCCAAAGAGGACACATGAAATCTTCCATTTCCAAAAGATGGTGCAAGCCCCAAACGGGCGTGGATATCAATATCCCCATGCTAGTTTGATTGTTAAAGCGCATGGGCAGCTCCGCACAAATGCGCGTGACCGCCATGGACCGTAACCAAAAGATGGGTAGTTTGACACTAAGCGATAGTTCCACAAGGAGAAGAGCTGGGGATGGGCTTCTGTAAAGATCCCAGCTAAGAAACGACACTGGCAATTCCCATCCGCCACCTGGGGGACTCGGACTCTGAATGAACTTAACAACAGAACAAGGCTGCTGCTGAAGCCCAAGCCAGGGCCGGCTGCGGCCCAGCCCGAGCAGCACACCCACAGAGCGCCGGCCTTCCAGCCCCCACGACATGGTAGCAAACACAGGAGATGGGAGAGGGAGGCAGATGTGGGCCCCCGCCTGAGTGTCTGATAGGCCAAGAGAAACAATATTTTCCCAACTGAAATGATCTGCTCCAGATGTTTTTTTATTGGTTCATGAAAACACCAAAGAGCCAAACCATCAGAATTTTCAGCATTTACTTAATTGAATAAAGAAATCCTCTCTCTGGAGCCATTATAAATACTGCAACGTGAAAAGCTTTAATTTTCTCCCATAATTTTTCTGAAGAAATAGCCCAATATCTTGGCATCTACTTTTTCAGTTTAAAACATAGAGAAAAAAATTAATACTTTGGGGCTGAGCCCCAGTGGCGTAGTGGTTGTGCGCGGGACTGCGGCCCACTGGGACGGAGGTTCAATTCCAGCAGTGGGGCTGGGCCTCCTACTCCTACCATCGGAGAGCAGTGATGCCCCGCCCCCCCAAAAAAAATTAATGCTTTGTATAAGACAAAATTTTACTAATTCAGGAATTAGAAAATAGGTCATAATAAAGCATAAGACTCTTGGTATTGTTTTACTATGATGCTGAAAGGACATAGGAAATATGTATTATTTGGGGGCTATATTCTATCTTACCTGCTAATAAGCATATAATATTTGAATAATTTATTTTATGCTAAAATTTGCTTTCAGAATTCTACCTGCTAACTGGGTGGTTTCTGTCCTGTGTAAGCCTTAACTCTCTACAAAATCTGGCACAAATATTGGTTATTGCTGCTCTAAAATATCCTTCAACAATTGTGCTGTTTCCAACAGATTCTTCAAAAATTATCAAGTGAGTTTCTCCAGCCTCAGATCTACAATTGCCTATGAGGTAAGGATTTGAGAGCCTCCTATCTTCCCCATGAATGAGCCATGGAAAGGAATATTGTCACACTACATCCGTTAGAAAGAAGAACAACTCAGGTAATAATGTGTCCTAAACAGACCAAGTCTTTCATCTGGGGTTAATCAGATTGTGACAAAATGCACACAATTATGTAAACTTATTGGTGAGTTAGAAGCTTCCAGCTGAGCCCCGGTGGCGTAAGTGGTTGAGTGCGGGACTGAGGCCCGTGGCCTTGGAGGTTCAAATCCAGCGGCGGCTCTCAGGAGCAGCGCTGGGTAGCTCCCACGACCACCAGAGGGCAGTGATGCTCCCCCCAAAAAAGCTTCCCACAATGAAGTCTAGGTTTCTTTTTTTACCTTTCTTTCTATTTATTTATTTTTTGTAAGACAGGTTTCTGAGAGGAATGACTTGCTTTCCTATTGAGACACAACCTAAGGCACACGCTGAAGCAAATAAATTTTACAAGCACACAAGCATCTTTCTACAAGTTTACAGCGATTGATAATGTACATAGTCCTGTAAATAACAGTTGGATGAAGACCAGAAGCCCCACAGAGTTTCCTAAACTGTGTCTCATTGTTATGAGGTATCAAGTCAATTCAAACTCATCAAGACCCCACAAATGGCACAAGAAAACACTCCCTGTTCCCACGCTGTTGTCCCAGCCATTGTTCAGTCTGAGCCTAGTTGGTTCAGCCACTGGGCCATGCCCTCTTGTTGAGGGTCTTCCTCTGTTTGCACTGACCTTCTACTTTACCAAGCCTGAAGTCCTTCTCCAGAGACTGATTTCTCCTAATAACAGGTCAAAACAGGGGAGATAAAGTCACCTCATCCCCATTTCTAAGGAGCTTTGTGGTGGTACTTGTTTTCAGTTGCTTTTACTGAGTTGTGTATGCACGATCATAGGCAGTTCTAGTGCTCTCCCCCTCTCACTTTCATTACTCGCTCACCAATCCCCCTCATCCTATGGCCACCTCTCTAATAGAACATGGAATCAGTTATCGTCTCCACGCACCCACTCCCTCTGGGTTCCATAAACTGGAAAACTGGTCGAGGCGAGGAAAAACCAAAGCAAAAATATTTGAAGAAAATAAAGCATCAGAAAGAAAAGACCACCAACAATATGAATTGAAGCCAGAAAGAAAAATTTTGTAGTGGAACAAGTGAGAGATTTTTAAACCTGGAGGAAATTCAGGAGGGGTCAACTCACCAGGAATCATATAATAATTCTGGAATTCCATCATCAAGTTTGCAATAACCTCTGTCTGATAGCAGTGGTACTTCCATCCCTCACTGTGCTCAGAGGAGATCTGCCAGAGGCTTAATCAGAACAGGTGCTCTCAGATGGGGTGTGGACTCCCACTGTCCTGCGCAGCCTTCTGCAAACTGGGTGTTCACAATGTAAATTCTATACCTTTCACAACATCATCTTTGGGTATTGTTATTTGTCAGCTATGGATCACACAGGCTGCCATGCTTCTTCCATACAGACTTAGTGATATGTCCCTTAGATGACTGCTTGTTTGCACATGAGCCTTTAAGACCTCAGACACTATTCCAATTAATGTGACCATATGTCTTTCAAGACAGATTTGTTTGTTACTATCTTCTATGCCCAAAATGGATGGTCTAAAATGATGGGAAATCCTATAGGCTCTCAGAGTTGTATTGTTCTGAGCCTTCAATGCTTACATGTCCCTGCCAACACCCCAAATGCATACGAACCTTATCAAAGAGTCCCATAAGTCTTTCAGGCCACACTAACTTTATAAATTTTCTCAGAAGAGTTATTTCAATAGAATAAAACCATATATTGAAAGTAGCTTAGCCATTGTTCAAAATGATAGTCTTATGTAAAGGATTAGCTATTGAAGAAATCAAACTATTGTGTCGTATGATATCTGGATGAAATCCCCTTGAAATGGATTAGGGAGGGAAAAAAAGAAGAAATCAGACTATCAACACTTAAAAAAAATCAGAGGGGTGTTTGTTCTTAAAAATCTATCGAGGGCTGAGCCCCGGTGGCGTAGTGGTTGTGTGCGTGACTGCAGCCCACTGGGACGGAGGTTCAATTCCAGCAGTGGGACTGGGCCTCCTACTCCCACCACCGGAGAGCAATGATGCCAAAAAAAAAATCTATCGAGGGCTCATAAGGGAGGAAGGAAGAGAGAGAGGGAGGGAAAGAAAAATGAGGAGCCAATACCTAGGACTCAAGTAGAAAGAAAATGTTTGAGGACGATGATGGCAACCAATACTGACACAAAGGATGGATGGATGGATGGATGGATGGATGGATGGATGGATGGATGGATTGTGCCGACAATAAAGTGATTTTCCAAAAGGAAAAGAGCCAGGAGTGAGCCCATCACGTTCATCGTGACTTAAAGAGAGGGCCTTCCCCCAAACTCCCCAGGCTGCTCACACCCTGCCTTTGGCAGCAGAGCCTGGCCTTGCTGGGAGGACCGGTTCTGGAGGGTCAGCCTCCATCCGGAATAGAACGTGAGCAGTGGGAGACTCGTCGTACCGTAGGTGCTGTGAAGTAATCCTTTGTGTGGTCCCTGGTTTTAGTTTATATGTGTGTGGTACAAACAGCAGGCCATTTTAAAGATCTATTGAGTTGGGTGAGATAGGAAAAAATTGTTGAAACTTTGCTAGAATGAAGGAAGTAATTGTGAGTAAACAGTGTCACTATTGACCAAGTTAATATGCAAAATCTGTTCCCAGATCTCTGCAGTGCTATGGTATGCTAACATGAGACACGATAAACATGTAAAACTCTCCTGCAGATGTTTGTCAACATGACATGTGACTATCTATAAGGTCCCATATAAACCAAACATCAGAGAAATTGACATCCAAATAGTATTTCTTAGCAAATGATTCATTTTATAATTTCTAATTTGGCTAAGTAGCAAACTTTTAAAGATGGTTTCTTATTAGCAATCTCTTTACTAATAAAAATGAACAAGCTACCAGGAAACCTATAAAACATATTTTGAGTTCTTATAAACAGTTTCAATCTATATGTGTGAATACATACACAGGTACATATGAATATGCACATCCATGTGTCTAAATGCATTTAACTGTTTATATATATTGACTACTTAAATAATGTTCTTCATTTAATTCACTTTTATGCTGTATGATATGAGATTGTAATACAAGTTTTTACTCCTCAGTTGATTAAGACCACATATTTATCTTTCTAATAAAAGAATTGTCTTTATTTTAAGTGAGAAATATTACAGAGAAGTCTTTCCTTTGGGAAAGAATTTATAATCCGCTCCCATCCTCATCCCTAATCACATAAAGACATTAGAACTAGTCTGAGAGAGTCTCTTCATCCATCAATAAAGTTACACAATCGAATGCACTTGCTGCCATCCGACCAAGCACAAGTTGGAGTTCTTGCATATTTAAAAGGCTTTCTTTCCCCAATTGCCCCTCTTCCCATGGCTGTGCCATGAGCTCGTCATAAAAGAGGATGGCTAAGCAAAAAGAAGCATACTGCGCCAGTATAGGTACATTTGATTGGAAGTAATTGCACTTTTAATTGCTAGGAAGTCATCTATGCTGGAAACAAAGTAATGATTCTACCCACTCGTTCAAATATACAAATGAATAACAAGGGGCGAAATAGCCCAATGATCTGGCTGCTTACCCATGCACCGAACTCCTAAAGTTGAAAGGGCCACTGATCTTTACTGTGTTTAGGAAATGACTTTCAACATTAAGGTTGGAAATAAAAATAAGTACTCATCGGAGAGCAATTCTACAAACATATTTGTTGATCACTGAACATTAGGGAAATAGTGGTGAGAAAAGAAGTCAAGGTGGCAGAAGATGTATTTAGAACATTAAGTCATTCTAAAAAGTAGGACCTCCCTTACTTCCATCAGCGATGATTCTACCTACATTGTAAGGGATGCTCACACTATGGGCATAGAGGTCAGGACCTGTGTCCATTGTCAGGCTTCTTGGGAATAAATGGAGGCTTCTGAGGTAAGCTGGGAAGTTAAAACAAGGTTTGAGGGGGAGGGAAGGATAAGAAATGCCAATTTTTTTTCTTTAAATTCTCAAAGTTGAAGAAAGATTCCTGCCATGTTTCACAGAATCCTAGGCAGTGTTTTTTTTAAATTATGAGATCAAAGCCATTCCCCCATTGTAATTCTTATTCTAATGGAAGCATATGATATAGGCTCTATACTTACACTGCAGACTAATTTATAAGCCAGAGTGCCTCACCAGATAGAAATTTTATAAATTCATATTTTCTAAAGCCAATTTCTCAGCTGGTCATCAAGCCATCATCCTATCCAATTCTCTGTATCAAGCTGACCCTAACCCTCCCTTCCACCAGCTGACATCTGTTTGTATGTTTGTATTTGCCGCCTATCTTTCTGGGTGTGATTATTTTCCCCTGTCTGTATGCTGTGTGTACACGGGGACTTATCTCAGTGTGTGGTTAGAAAAAGAAGACAAAAGACACAACATGCAGCTCACTGTGGGATTTAGAATGTTTCTTGAGTATCCTGACCATAGGCACTGAGACATTTGTGGGAGGATGAGTAAGTGTCCTGCAGGAAGATCACAGCTCAAGAACTTGCTTAGCAGAACTGGAACCTGAAGCATTTTACCGCCCTCGTCTCTCACCTCTATTATCATCCTGGTTTATAAAACACGTTTGTTGTGGACTCCATGAATGCATAAATAGACATTAGCCCTCTGGGAAGATGTTTGTGTGCACCTTTAGCTAGTGTCCTGTGGAATTTTTAAAGCTGGAGGGGATCGACTAATTGAGTAGTAAAGCATCTATGTATTTTTTAATATATATTTCTAACATTCTGGAAGGATGCTTCATTTTCCACCTTCACGCTAAATTCATCCAACTCTCAGCTGATGGAAATTTCAAAGCCCATAGACTGTCTTCTACTATCACCTTCCTAGAGGTGAAGAAGAGACTTTAATAAGTGAGTAGTGTGTTATTCAATCATTGTTTTACAGAGCTCTATAAACTCCTGAGATTTGAAAGCACGTAAATAAAGAATTACTTGTTTCCCCCCAGGACACAATCAAATGCGTAACTCAGACCCTGAAAATGTGCAGTCCCTAGCCATACTGAATTCAATGGAAATAAATGTGAATGACTTTGGGTTTAACATGAGGAACCTAGCAAAGATGAGCCCTGGTGATGTAAGTGGTTGAGTGCAGGACTGTGGTCCACAGGCTTGGCAGTTCAAATCCAGCAGCGGCTCTCTGGAGCAAGCAGTGCTGGGTAGCTTCCACGACCACCAGACGGCAGTGATGCTCCCCCGCAAAAAAATGTGGAACCCATCTCTGGCTCAAACATTACAAATCCCACCATCAAAAGGTGCTGCATCAGAGTCATCGGCTGTGGCCTTCAGCAAGCAGAGGATGATCTTTGGGTGAAAACCCCTACTTCCTCACCATTTCATCAGGAAATTACATTGGAGATGAATTTATGGCCATGTCACTTGGAAATTTCCTCTTGGCTCACTTCTGAAGCCTAGAGATTTTAAGATTAGATAGATAATAGATAGATAGGATACATGCATAGGCACATACACGCATATAGAGGCACATTGATGATAGATAATTGATAGATAAATAGATACATAAACATATAGATAGATACATACATATAGATAGATAGACACATAGATGATAGATAGTTGATAGCTGCATAGACATATAGATACATAAATGCATACATAGACACAAAGATGACAGATAGGTAATCCATAGATGCATAGACATATAGATACATAGACACATAGATGATAAATAATAGATACATAGATAGATGATTGATAGATACATGCATAGACACAGATGATAGATAGATGATGATAGTTAAATGATAGATAGATAGATAGATAGATAGATAGATAGATAGATAGATGATGTATTTAATTTCTAAGCTTTGGGAACTGTTTGGCCACATTGGCGTGCAGGTGCAGTTATTTCTACTGAAATCACACATGTCGCTCATTATCCGAATGTTCCTGTCTTCTCCAAGCTCACTTTTCTAAGAAATGCCCTACAGGACTCAGATTTTTTTTTTGGCCCTGAGTGCAAAAGTGTTCAGGAGCGGAGGAGCCCCGGGGAGAGCGAGGCCGGAAGGAGGTGCCCCTACCATGGGCCTCCCTGGGCTCAGGGGCCAAGAGGCCAGTTCATGGGGTTGAAGGCCTGGGGACAGTGGGTGTGGGGTGGGAGGGGGTAGCTCCGCGGGATGAAAGCGAGCTGGCCTCAGCGCACCAAGGTGTCAAGACTGGTCTACACTCCCAGGAGTCTTTTTGGCTGGCTGTGTTCGCTTTCAAGGCTTGACTTTTGGGGGGTGTGGGGAGTAGTCATTGATTTGGAGGCCTCTTTTGGAGGGCAGCTCCAGATGAGCATGGATGACAGGCAGACTTGCACCAGCACCGTCTGCCTGTGCAGTTCCAGAAGAGTACTGGGCTGGCTAGGTGAAGCACTGCCTACTTCCCTCCATCCTGCCCACACCTTGGTGGCCCCCTGCTATCAGTGGCTGTGTGTTGGGGCTGAAGGCTGGCGAAGAACCCCACCCAGAACCAGCCCGAGCAGCCAAAGAGCCACCACTCACCTGTTCTCAGATGGAACTAGCCTTTTCCCTGGGGCCTCCAGAGTTGTTCTGGGACCCCAGCCTCCACCAATCTTGGATTTGACCCTCTGGAGGTCCCCACACTGGGGGCCTAATCAAGACTGGACTGAACTCAAATTACAAGAAACTCCTTTTGAGGCCAAAATGCTTTCTTGGTCTCATGGGGAGGTGCTTGGGACTGTGTTCCTTTACAGAGATTTGAAATGTCATCTGAAGAAGAGACTACTTGTTTTCCTCTCTGCCGCTGGACTTTGAACTCCCTCTCATAGCATCCAGCCTTGAGTCTGTGGAATATATATATATATATATATATATATATATAAAATACATATTGCAGGAGCTAATATAGGTTCCAAGATGGAACTGTTGTGTCACCCTTAATATATCTAATACTATGTAATCATGTTCCCAGTTGTCAGTGCACATTTAATACATGTGTCACCATGTATCTGCACACATATATGTGCCTAGAGAGAGCATACCTTTGAAACTTTACGCATTCTTCAGTCACAAGCCACCCAAAGAAACCATGTGACTGTGTACCCCAGACAGACGGGTGGTAGGTGATGCATAATATTAGATCAGCATGACAGGTGCCTATCACTTCTCGCTGCCCTAAGTGGAGTCTAAGCACCCCAAACCCATTGCTTTCTCCCCTCACAGACCGGCTCACTCTCTACCACTGAAAAGAAAAGGTCTGTTCAAATTGTGCATGCAGCCTGGGACCCACAGATGAAATGCCTGTTTTGCAGAAGAATGGGGAGGGGGAGCACTGCAGGGAATTCCCCAGAAGTTCAACTTTTGAAGTTCTATAGGGAAAGTTGAGTGGGAGATCCAGCTCCAGGATATCAAACTTACCTGGGGAGTAAGGGGACTGCAGAGCTTTGAGCTTGGGGAGTCCTGAGAAGTGACCTCTCCCTGTGGCTCCCACACCCCCCCCCCTTAACCCCAGCAGCTCCGGTCCGCTCAGAAACACTTGTCTTGACTTAGAGTCTAGGGAAAGAAAGTGCAACTAGAAACCAATGCAGTCACTTTATTTCCATTACCAGGCTCTGAGAGTTCATTCAACAGTCTTTTCTAGGCACTATTCTGCACCAAGAGGTGTCCTGATGGTACAGGGCTATGAGCTGGGCGGCAACACAAAGTTAGCAGTTTGAACCCACTAGCTGCTGTGAAAGAGAAAGACATGATTTTCCACTCATGGAGAGAACTATAGGTCTGGTGACCCACAGTGACTTGGATTACAATAAAAAAAAGCTAATTCATCTTAAGCATTTGGGGAAGAAGAGAGATAGAATCGGGACTCAAACTGCAATTAGAAAAGCCGGGTTGAGCCCCAGTGACATAGTGGTTGTGTGCGGGACTGCGGCCCACTGGGTTGGTGCTTCAAATCCAGCAGCAGCTCTCCAGGAGCAAGGCTGGGCCTCCTACTCCCACGAGAGGGCAGTGATGCCACCACCACCCCCAAAAAGAGCCCAAGCATAGACCTTAGCAATCAATCTGGGTGGACCAAATGCTATCCATTTGTTCCAGAACACCTCCTTCACCTGCCCAGCACTGGCAACTGGCTGAGTTGAGTGGTGAGTGCTTCTGCAGGAATTTGAAACCATACTGTCCTGTTCATGGTCAAATAGTGGAGAAATTTTGACAAATGTGCCTAATTAGTAAAAGTTCCAATGTCAGACTTAGTAAGTTTGGGTGTCATGTTTTTGAGGAGTAGTATTGTTTTCTGTTTGTTTGCTTTTAATGATTGTGGACAATTTCAAGTCCAACACCACCATCTGTGTCCTTTGAATTAACAGTGTGTATTTTGGCCAGATGTGGCAAATTGACTCAACAAAATAATATGTTTTCTCACATCCCTTTAATCTCACAGAAGAGCATCCTGAGCAGGGTGGACTTGCCTTGGGAAAGTTGAGGAGGCTCCCAATCTCTTTGGCCAGGTGAATGGTAACCCAATGTCTGCTACCTGAAGGGTTTGGATGACTCCCTAAGGAGTAATTTGCCTTGAAGTTTGTCCCAACCAAATGTCTCATCACACATAGACAAGGTCACCCGAATCTTGTGGAATAGAATGTTCTGGGAAAAAGAGTTATTCCAAAGTTTCTGCTCACCTCACTCTCTATCCTCTTAACTCTCATGCCACTGACTCACTGCAGACTCATAGTGACCCCCCCGTGGCTTGTGCAGACTGTCACTATGTGTAGCATGCTATCCAAACTGCCTTCCCCGCAGATCAGACCACAGCCCAACATGCCACCACACCACTTGGACTCCAGCCACTCATTATGTAATCTTCCCACAAGATCTTGCACTGAATGAACAAAAATAAAATGTTCGCTACATTCATATTCCTGCTCGGGTGGCCAGAGCAGAGACTTCCAGGAGATTTCTTTTAAAGTCTACAGCTTTCCTGGTGTGGAAGCATGAAGACATGTTTCCTCAACGGCAGTTCATCTTTTTGTTTTTCCCATTCCCATACTGCTAGAATGCTTGCAGCTGATCCATTCTTCATGTGAACTACACTTTGACAATTAAACTTTCATGCAGTGGGACCTCAAAGCTTCAACCTGCACCAGTCCATAAGGAATTACATAACCTATACTCCTGAAAATTTTGGTTCACATATCACTGTGGCCATTTTCCTTGGCCTTGTTTTTTAAAAAAGAAAAAAATTAAAAAAAAAAAAAAGAAAAAAATTTGACAGCAGGTGTTCTCAAACTGTGATAGGGAAGCTTCAGTGTGTGAAATCTGCAGGTCAAAGACTCTTATTTGGTCATGACCCAGTGTTTTGATGAACAACAACCATTTTAAAGGCTTGATATGATTTTTCCTTTCATTTTTCAAGGCAAAGCTATTTACTAACTAATGTCAGTCCTGAGAAGAAGTCACATTACTCTCTAATGTCTGCTGGAGAAGAGAATGGAATTTGAATGCTGTTATTCATTTTTCTACAGCAAAGAAGCAAGTGGCTGATTATTTTCCCAGGATCCACCATACACTCTCTCAACTCAGTAATAAGCACAAATCTTTTCTGAAGGGACTCAGGCTTGGCATTTTGAGGATAGACCCCAAATGGTCCTGTGCAGTTTGGGCTCAATTAAGAGCATACTGGAACTCCCCCACTGCCACCCCCACTCCCACCTCCACCCCCACCTCCACTCCACCTCCACCAGCTCCACCACCACCACCACCACCTGCACCTTCACCACTTCCACCAACACAATCTCCACAGCTGCCACCACCTCCCCCTCCACCACCACCACCTCTACCACCTTCAGCTCCACCCACACCACCTCCCACCATCCCCCCAGGCTGTGGGATCAAAGCTTCGGACCATTCTGACCACTGAAACTGTAACCTCAGCTCACCCTTCTGAGTCTTTGGATGTGCGGGGTGGGTATGCGATCAGCAGGAGGTCTCATCTCTGGAGCCACCTCACTACCCACCACTGCCTCCACTCCAGCACCTGATAGCTGCTTTGAATGTCCCCACTCGCTCAGCTCCCACCACCCCCTCCTGCCACAGAGTTTCCGGTGAAGAAGTCACTTCACCTATCACTCCTGCTTCTTCCAAGTTTTAGACACCAGGTGGAATCCAGGCTAGGCAAAATCAGCTTTCAGAATCAGAGTCTCCCTCTCCCCCTGCGCTGCTCACCCTTAGGGGGCTGGATGCAGGATGCAGGACCCTTGGAATTTTGAGTTCTGTCCTCCAGCAAAATGCTGCTTCAGAAGCTGCTGAATCCTGGAAGGCATTTCTGCAGGACCCACCCCTTACTCCCCCACCAAACCCAAGTTCTCCCCTCCCTCCCCACCATGCCCCTCCAAGACAGCCCACTGGGAACCAAAAGCAAATCCCATTTAGCAAGATCCTCTCTGTGTCAGTTTATTTCCATTTTGAAACCTCCTGTTCCTTTGTCCCATGGTTGGTCATCACCCTCAATTTCCCCCGACCCGCTTTGACACCCCTGCTTGGTTACCCCGGGGGTGGGTGGGGGGATGTTTGGAAGAATCGTGCTCCCCTGGAAGCAATGGGTGGAAAAGACAGCCAGGGACCAGCGACAGGGCTGAGCTGCGCCCCAGTCCCCAGTCCCACATGACAATGAAGCTGCTGCCACTACAAAGGGGCCCTGTGCTGCCAGCACGGTTCCTTGGTGGGCACCCCAGGCCATGAGCTAGCAGACGCCGACTGAGCAGGCACCTGGGATTCCACCCTAGGACTGGTCTCTCTCTCCTCGGTTCATAGCCCCAGTCCTGCACCCTGGCAGTTTGCAAACAACTTAATGGACGTCTAGACTACTCTGCTGCTGATGGTGACTGCTTTGGGGAAACTAAGGGGACTGATAGTTGTGTGGGGTGGGGGGGGAGGTACTGACTCCAGAGGTCCCAGTCCAGGCTCCTTGGTGGAGGGTCCTCTCTTTGGCTTCTGGGAAAAGGAGTCCTTTGAATTTTAAAGGCCCAGACTTGGGAAGGGACGGAGCAGCCAAGGCAGGCAGGGACTGGGGGGACAGCAACCCTGGTCAGGGCCAAGACCAGAGCATCATTTAGGGGGCTCATGAAGAAGAGGTCTATCTTCATCTAAAGGGGTGTTTCCTTCCAGGTGCTTCTACAGATGGGTTTATCAAAGAAAGGAAACATAGGGTCCTCATAGCACCAATCAGAGAAGAATCAAACTTTTCAATATTTAAAATTGCCTCGATCCTTGAAGAGACATGCAGCAAGTCTGTTTCACTGTGGCTGTCTAAAAAATATTTTAAGTTTTCTTTGTTTCTTCCATTCTGTGTGGATTCAGAACTCTGAGAACGAGAGCGGGGGTTGGGGGGGGCGGCAGTGGGGGGCACGGACCTCTCTGGACCAGTCAGGCTTCTTTCTCAGAAACATCTCTGTCTTTGAGGCTGACCCTCATAGAGGAACTGTAACAAAGTCTCTGGATTGTGGGGGGGGGGTGAGGGGGGTGGAGCCCATCCTACCTTAACCACCCTCTGTCCATTGCACAACTTGCCCAAAGGTTCTGCAATCCCCTGCCTCAGAGCCTTTGCTCTTGTCCCCAGGGGACTGTGGGAAAGCTGGAAGCCAAGCCCCCCTCACCCCACCTCCTTCCCTGTGGTTTTAGGGGTCCCCATGTTCCTTTGTGTCTCTGCAGCCCTTCGATGCAGAGGACTGGACTGACACCTCTGCACAGAGCGACTGGGGAGGATGGCTGGAAAACCCACCAGGGCAGAAGAAGTCAATCTCCCGGTGTCCCCCATGTCCCATCCCATTCCCCCCTCCACACACACACACACACACACACACACGCATTGTCACCATGAAGGCCTAGTTCAGAGAAAATGAGGTCGGCGCCTCCCTGGAAATGGAAGCAGAGGACTGACTAAGGAGGGAGAAAATACTTTGTAGTCTGTGTCTGCGCTGGCCATCTTTCACTCAGAGACGCATCTATCCTCTGGGGAGAGAGCCTTTTGATCTGTTTAATTTATATATATTTATATTGATATCAGGTCTGTTGTGGACTAAAATTCCTAGGTTTTCCATAGAAACATCTCCATTCCTTCAGTATACTGATGTGCTCTTCTTCCTGGGGGTTATGATATGGTAAATCAGGTTCAGAAAAAAAGAAGACAATGCCAGTATTCATGGACCTTGGAGGGGGGAGTGAATCTCTCCCCCACCGCTCATATTTATTTTCTCTCCCTCTTTCGCTTCCTCACTTCTCTCTCTCTTTTCCTCTTTCCGCCTCTCTCCCTCTCTTCCAACTTCTTCTTTTCTTTCTCAATATCATTGCTCGGCTTGCTCCCAGGGAACAGAAATCGGGTTGGGAGTCTGGTCTCTTCCAGGTCCTTTCAAGAGGCTTCAACTTTGGCGGCGATGGCAGCAGGTTGCGTTGCCATGGAAACCGTACTGTATGGCGGCGGCGGCGGCGGCAGCTCCGGCCCCCAGACAATGCGTGTCCAGTGCCGGTTTCCTGCCCTTTGCCTCTCCCTTCTCCCTCCTAAGGAGGGCTCCTGGCGGCAAACGGGACGCTGCGTCTTGACGCGCCAACAATCCCTCCCTCCTGTTCCTCCTCCCCTTTTCCCTCGCCATCAGGCCCTCCCCCCTCCACACCGCCCAATTTTCCCTCCTTCCTCCTCCACGTCTTTGATCTATTAAAAATCAAAAGAACAAAGTCCGGGAGGAAAGTTGCGGTTTGGGGTGGCTGCCACTGCACAAAACGGAGTCTTTCGACAGAGCGTGGTGGAGCCGAGGTCTGAGCAGGCGCTGGCTGCAGGCCAGATTTAACAGCGCTGTGGAAGAACACGCACATCACCCATGATAAATGGGCAGGTCCAAGGGCAGCGGGTTGCTCCATCCCTGGTCCACTGAGGAGCTTCAGGTGGCCAGAGAAGTCTTTCTCCAGGTTCCAAGAACAACATGGGTGAGACTAGGGCTTTGAAGAGCCCTCCAGGGCAGGAGACACAGGCATTCCAACCGTCAGACCCACTGTCCCATCTTCAATGATCTTCCAAAGTCTGAGCGCGGCAGTGGGCCCTTCCCAGGTCTGGGACACCACGCTTCCGCTCCCTGCACGTGGCTGGACACGCAGCAGGTGACCGATGAGCAATAGCTGTTGCCACGGCTGCGGGTGCGCAGCCAGACCCTCCACTAGAGGGCACGAGAGGGAGATGGCCCTGCCAGGAAGGGTGGTGCCAGGCTGCACCCAGCAGCCACACTGGGCAAGAAAGGATAATTCTCAGTGGTAAGATAAACAGACATGAAGCTCAGGAATGCCCCTCTCCAAGTGACGGGGGCACCCATATGATCCTGATGGTTCGATGTTCACTTGCCACAAGACATTTCTGGTGAGACCATCTTTGAGCCAGAACACATCTGGGTCCTTTCTCCTAAACCAAAGCCCCTTTTGAGATCCGCAACATGGAGATAGATACTCATTATTCCATGAATGTTATTCTTATATTAAAGAGGTTGGCCAGCCATCTAAATAGAGTATCAATATTTATGAACAGGGCGGCAGGCTGAACATGTGGAAAATCAGTTTGCAGTCCCATCACACATAAGAAGATCTATACTGCATTCATTCCCATTTCAAGTTACTGGGAACAGTAGGTGTTTGGCACACATATGTACACATGTGCACACACACAATTACTCAGTGTGCATTCAACAATAAGAATTAAGTTTTGGTGGCAACCTGGACTTTTCCAGATCAAAATGCTCTTGGATAATACATACTGTTTCAAATAAAAGAAACAGTAGCATACGGGGGTGACAGGGTGGAAGAAATGAAAACAAAAGCAATTTGAAAACTTTTAACACCTGGAGAATTGGATTGGTCGTGTCAAGTTTATCCTAAGTTTCTCAGAAACTGAAGTGTTAGAATATTTCCATCGGTGTTTTGAAGGTTTACACTCCAGGAAACAGTTGAGACAATTTGCTAGAAAATTGATATTTGAGCAGATAAAATTTAAATTTTCTTTTCTTTTTTTTTGGCATCACTGCCTCTGGTGGTCGTGGGTGCTACCCAGTGCCGCCCCTGAGAGCTGCCGCTGGATTTGAACCACCAAGCCTGTGGGCTGCAGTCCCGCACTCAACTACTTACACCACTGAAGCTCAGCCCTAAATGTGTACTTTTTAAACCAGAGAAAAAGCTATTCATTCATCCCCAAAAAGTCACTTCTAATAACAGGTTTATAAGACATATATATATATAAGTTAAACTGTATGCTCCCTGGATGTATATGTGTGTGTATATGCTGCATATTTATTATATGAGAAAATGAGAGAAAAATAATATCAGCTTTAGACTGCTACTGAGAATTTCTGAACAAGTAAAAGATTATGCAAGCCCTCCTCACATCTCAAAACTTTAATCCCCATATTCTAATCATTCAAGGCAGAGTAGAAAATTTGGCCTTGATCCCTCAGGAGATTGAAAAGTGATTGTAGAGTCAACTGAAACGCTGATGTGTGCGTGTACTTGGACCAAGTGATCAGGGTTTGTGATTGTTAGCTTACATTGTTGAGAAATCTAAAATGCAAAATAAGGAAAATTTTGGCCAGTAACTTGACTGATTCTCAGGGGTCACCTGCAGGCTAAGAAAGTCATCTACACAAACTTGCATAGGCACAAAGCCACGTTGATTGTGAGGGGGTTCTTCTTCATATTCCCCTCGATTTTACATATGCCCTCAGAGTTCCAAAGAGCTTAAAAGCCCATGTCTAGATAGCTGAAAAATTAGAAGGTGAGACAGTCAGAAGTTTGTATCCCACCTTCCTGTCTTCCAGTAAAACTCAAAAGAGAAGTCTGTGATATCTCTCTATAGATAGGTGCAGAAAAAAGCATGAAGTGACCTTGGTAAGTATTTCCCAGCCCCTGACCCAACACCCCCCCCCCCCCCCCCCAGGAAACCTGGTTCTGGAAACCAAATCTTCCTGTCCAGTTAGAATAAAACCTAAAGACAGAGATGGACAGTCAGTCCTCCAACCACTAACCCATACTCACAGGCATACACCCCAGGAGCACAAACACTAAATCTATTCAGAGTGACCAGTTCTTTAGGCAACTGAGGCCCAGTTTACCCCAATTCTAAGCACCTCATTAAATTCTAGCCTCATTAAAAGTGACCACTTAGATTCAGAACTGAAATGACCTAGCAAGATTACCTTTCTTCCTCCCTCCCATGTCCTAATAAAGTCTCAAACTTGGATATGATTGGGTCCACAACTGCCGGAGAAGCTAACCTTCTGCAGAATGAAGTCTCACTTCTAAATTGTCTTCTTGTTTGCGCAGTTTGTGCTTTTTTAAAAAAAAAAAAAAAGAACTATATCCATCTATCATGCTTTATTCTGCTCCTACCCTCTGGTTTTCTATGGAATGTGCTGTGTCTTTGTGCAGTATAGCGTGCATTGCTGTGTACCACAGATGCCTGGTTAAAGGATCACAACCTTTGCTCTTTCATCAGCAGCATAAGCCTCACCTGGAGGCTTGTCAAAAATGTCCCTTCTCAGACTCCATCTCCCCGGATCTACTGAATCAGAAACTCTGGGTGTAGAGTCCAGCCACCTGTCTTTATTGTTGCTGCTTCCTGTTTATTTTGTTTGCTCTGTTCTGTTTTAAACAAGCTCTCTGGATCATTTTAAGGCTTGCTTAAGTTAGACACCACCCAGTTTTTAAAAAACCCGCCTTCATGCTACTGGTGGGAATCTCACCCTTAGGAGGCTGTGTCTTTAGACTATCCAGTTGGTAGAAGCAGCATCAGAAGTGCCCCTTAGCTGTGGCGGAGGTAGGTCCCCTCAGAGGTCCTGATTTTCCACTCCCCCACTCCCCCTCCCCACACACACACACACAACCTGCAGTACTCTGGGGGAACAGTTGGGTTCCCAGCTGGAGTTTGCTAGGATTCTTGGACTTCTGGGCTGAAGGAAGTCCAGAGATCCAGAGGAAGATTGCAGCTCTGAATATGAAAGGAAGTTATGGAGGCATGGGGGCGCAGGGGAGACTGGTCCCCAAACCAGGGATCCACAGGGGACCTTACCTGGAAGGCTGGGGAAAGGGGAAAGGAAGTGCTGTTCTGCTTAGGGTTGGGTGGGGATGTGTATGCTAGGTGTGTAAGGAGTGGGGTCGTGAGGAGGTGTGAACGTGTGTGGCGTGAGGGGTAAGGAACTATGTTACCGGAAGATGAGCACAATATGAGTAGAACGGAATATAGAAGACAGGGGGACACAGACATTGGGGTTGGGCTTGAGGCAGTGCCCCAAGAGGGATTCAAAGGGTGGGGAGTTCAGAAAAGTCTGTGGGGATTTGAGGGTGGAGGGAGGGGTGGCAGAACTGAAGAATCCATGGGAGAAGTTGGGAGGGGGGGGTGAGCAGTGGAGTGTGCAACAACCCAGCAGTTCGGGGAGCACTGCCCTGGAAAGGCAGGAGGTGCAATATCATAAGGGCCCTGAGCGGTTCGTGGGGCCCCAGAGGCAGGTGTCCGGAAAGCCGGTTTCCTAACTCCTTGCTTTTAGATAAATCAGGGACGAGCCCTCACCGCCCCCCCCTCCCGCTCCCCTCGCTCTCTCTCGGTGGGAATCCGCTTCTGCCAGCGCTGATTAGCGCCGGCTCTGCTACACCCTGTTGGCAAATTAAAGGGCTTCTGAAATGTCAGGTGAGAACGAGGCACGCCTCTCAGGTGTGGAAACTTTCCTACAGCCATTGTGTTCCCCACCCCCCCCATCTCGTGCCTTTACTGCCTCCTCTCCTTCCCCCTCCTTTGAATGCAGGACTTTTAAACGCACACACAAATAACACAGGGACACAGACATTTCCAAGAGAGAAGATTGTTCCATAAATGCCCATAGGAACACTTGCATTTATTGAGACCGTCTATCTCACTTTCTGGTCTCTGGTCGTAGGCTGGGACCCTTTCACGTGCCCCTGGGAAACCAAAGACATAACAGCACTGCCCCCCTATCCCCCCCCCCCCCCCCCCCCCCCCCCCC
>PVJH01023051.1:0-11289 GCA_004026705.1 Nesogale talazaci | reverse complement strand
AATGAGTATTAAACCCATAACAAATAAATTGTTAGTGGCGATTTTGTTAAATGCTCAAAGCCCTATGAGAACAAAACAGTTCCTTTTATTTTTCAAATCTACTTCTTATTTTCTACATCTTTGTTCCAAAACTATTATCTTACCATAATAGCTAAGGTTATTTTGGAGCAATTCGTTATAGAAGCATTAGAAAACCATCTTTCAACATTAATAAAGTTAGGGTTGTTCTTTGGAGTTGAGAAGTTTTGCCAACAATACCATATATTCATTTAGATAAAAATAATTACTACATATCTTCCTGAACCCTTCTTGAGGAAATCACTTACAAATTGCATACTATAAATACTTAATTCTATTTGTGCTTTGGGCTAGAAATATGCACAAATTCTAGATGTCTGTCAGCAATAGACCAAATTGATCATTTCTCATCTTTAATGTGATCCACTAAATTGAATAGCTAAATGAATGATTGGACTAAATAGTTGAATTGTGGATGCCTAGGATAGATAGTTAATATGTTTTCTGTAATCTGCAGATAGTTCTTCTAGATATATGATTTAGTTAAAGCTTATCTACTTTAGATTAAGCCTATTAGGGAAATTCTTAAATCCATATATATATATATACATATATATAAAACAATTATATCTCAACTGAAGTCCGTTGTATTGGTTATCTTGATGGATTGTGAATTCTAGGTCCCCTTTCACCCATAGTCCAAACAACTTCATCTACCACAAGCACAGTTGCAGGAAAGAAAAAGTTAGAAATGTATTTCGGACTAGCTTTCCCCATGGCACAGTAGACTACGGCAAAGGCTAGAGCCCTGAAATGCAGAGGGGGGAGGGGGCAGATACCTGGAATCGGTTTACCTTTAAATTCCACTGTTTAGGTGAATCTGAGTTTAATAATATGGACAGATTCACCCACAAGAACTTAAGTGTGATTTTTTTTCTTTATCTACAGCCATCATCTCTAAATCAAAAGCCAAAACACACAAGCTGCCATTTTTGTTCTCCATCAGCCTTAAATAACTTCTCCCTCCCTCAGTGTAAATGAAACAATATAGATAGGTTTACAGTTTGATTTGCTAATCATCAAAAGAATTTTGATATTATTTGAAAATGACAGGATTTGCCCTTATTTCCTTTTTTATATTACTTCTGTTTACTCCTGTTGCAAATCACTTCAAATTGTCATTCTTGGTCAGGGTTTTGAGCTAAACTTTCTCTTTTTTGATTTGCATTTTGAGGGGGTGGCTTTTACCTTCCTGATACTTTTAAGCTTGACTTAAATTAGATTCAGAAGATGGCTCACATTAAACAAATGTCCCCGCAGCAGCCTAAGTAACCCACCAAAGCCAAGGTCAATTCTGCCCAGAGATCAGTAGGATGGTAATCCCCTCCCCTCCACCTGATGATGGCTCCATGGTTCCAGGAAGCCAAAAGGGACACATTGTGCCATCCTTTGGCAGAAATCACAGAGCTCTCAGACCTTCAAACATGTACCATCAGGCTCCCACTTGAGTTGATGCACTTGGACATGAATGCACTAAACATACCTCTCCCCCAAAGGCCCTGAAGGAATTTGGCAAATGTTCCTCGTTTTTTTTTTTTTCTGAATCTGCCCTCCCAGTGCCTAAAATCTTATCTGTTCCAGAAATGTGGTGAGACTTTGCCATCTCTCAGATAATGGGAGGAATGTGGAAAATTCAAACTCCGGCTAGACATCGCAGTGGAGGGAAGTTCATCTTTGCCTTATGTCAAAATTCAGGCAAAGACAGCTTAGTTTTCTGAATGAGGTTGGATTTACAATGTGCAGCTCAGAAGGGAGGTTTCCATGTATTGGGGTTTGTGTTTATTTTGTTTTATAAGATGTATTTATCTTCTTGCTATAGTATTTGGTTTTACTGGAGGAAGTGGTCCAGCCATAAAGCTCAGGAATCCAGAAAACGTCCACAGTGCCCCAGTCCCCAGGGCTCAGAGAGCTCTTGGCTGGCCCCGGCTGCTCCAAGCAAAATAAAGCCTCAAGGATCTTCGGGGTCATTACTCCAACCTGCCTGTTGCCAGTTGTTCTGGGCAGGGGTCTCTCACAGACCACCCCCACGCCCCAAACCCAGGTTTCTCTCTCTCTCTCCTTCCTTTACCTACTCTCCATCTTTGTGCAGGAATAACTTGCAAGGTGCGGACACTGATTTAATCAAACAAGAATCTATCGATTCCTCTGAACACAAAGTTTCCTAAATTCCAAGTTTTGTCTCCCGGTCATCCGATCCACTTGTCTGATTCCCACCCCCCACCCCCACCCCCCAAAAAAGGTCCAAGAGATGTGCATCCTACATCTAAACAGGCTCCTATTTAACCAGCAACTAGCAATCACCCGACATTAATTTATACGCTTTGTACAAATACCTAAGCTAGTTAAAAGGCTGCTCTGGGTCGTGTGTGGCAGGGAACATCTATCTGGTGAATAGGCAATGTCACACGGTAGCATGCTCCCTTGTCAAGGCTGATTGTGTTTTAGGCAAACATTTGCGCAAACATAAAGGCAAGGTCAAGGACTGTTCAGCCCCAGTGTGTGCTAATTCACCTAGCGAACCAATGGGGCAAAAGTGGCATTTCAGCTGCTCACCCGCCAGACTCCGGCGCAGGAAAGGCGCCTGCTAATGAAGGAGAGATCGCCTCTCCGCTGCACCCTCGCCCATCCCCACCAGCTCCCCACTCCATCTCTCCTGCCGTCCGTGGCTGAGAGACGGATTTCACAGCATCTGGGTCTGCTCTGGCCAACCTCTGGCACGCACGTGCTTATTCCACGGTGCCGGAGAGAGTAAAGAAGGAGAAATCAAATCTGGCTTGGAGAAGACGCTAGCAGCTCGCTGGACAGTGTGTCCAGTAAACATCAGTCTGCACCAGGGCCAGAGTATCGGCGACATGAAACACTGCAAACCCGCAATAGTATTCAAATCGCAGAGCCCAACTGCAGAGCCTGGGGTTTGGGGCAGCAAAGGGCTTTTCACGACGATGTGTTTGCAGCAGATGCCTGTGATCATGTATGCGCCCGCCCTGGGGCCACCGTGCCTACAATTCAACGAACGCAGGCACTAGCGGTCCACACACCCACGAACGGTCTACACCGTCCCCCACAGATCACGCCCAGTGGTTTTCCCAGGCCCTGGGAAGGGGAAGAAAAAAATTTAAAAACCACACATGAGGGTGGCCGCGTAGACGTCAACTTCGAAATGGCATATTTTGTTTTTAGGGTTAAACAAACGGGAGTGCAACAACCGGCAGGGTAGACTCTGCAGCAATAAGCATCTGCAGAGAACCAATGGCTGGGTTTTGCCAAAGCGTCCATTTAAGGGAAGTTGTGGATATTTTTGTCCCCTCCCTCCAGATAAACCCAAGGGTCGCAGCTGTGCGCTTCCGCAGCAAAACACTTTACAGGTCCAAATTCCTCCCGGGACGCCAGGAACCTGGGGCTCAGCTGCAGAGCGACGCACGCCGCCGCGCCCGCCTGGGGAGAGAGAGCCCGCCGACCTGTTGCCTCTGAGCCCCGATCTCCTGCTCCCCCAAACCCAGCCACTGACAGCAAGCGAACCTCTGAGACTGTGGGACAAAGTTCTTCCCGAGGGAAAACACCCGCCATCCCAGAGGGACGTGTCCAGAGTCCGCCTTCTCGTCTCGGGAGGAGTCTGGAGTTATTGCTCGTCTCTAAAAACAGACAGAAAACTCTCCCCAAAGTGCATTTGCAAAGCACTCCAAAGCCATAGAGAAGAGAAAAAAATGTAACTTACCCCGACCTGCCACAACACTACATTTTGAGCGTCCTGTTAACACTTTGTTTCTTCCTTTAATGCTGCAGTCTTTTTTTTTTCCTCTTTCCAGAAACCAACTCAAACTAGCTGAGATAAAACAAAAACCAAAAACAAAACAAATAAAACTTTGTTTTAAATCCTTCTACTGTCTTCCCAACTAGAATCTGTCTCAAATATTTCTTGCTTCTTTCTAAGGACAATTCTTTAAACACCACCTGGGCAGCTTCACGAGGTTTAAAGTTTGTGTGGTTTGTGTGCGTGAGAGAGTGTGTGTGTGTGTGTGTGTGTGTGTGTGGAAGTGTGTGCGTGTGAAGGGTTAGTTGTTTTTTAAAAGACATAGTTGTCCTTCAGAGTAATGAAAGTGTGGCCCCTATCTTTGGCTGTGGGGTTTTTAACTTGCACCTCTCATTTCGGTTTCACTTTTTTTTCCCCCCAGAGCTGAGAAAAGCTGCTAGCTTACTTTCGGGAGACTTTGCTCGTTATTCATCTGCTTAGTCGCCTCAGAGGCACAAAAGCCGATCCGCAGCGTTATGAAAAATGGCCTGGGAGCGGAGAATGTCACAGTGGTCGGCGTATTATTTTAGCCTTCTTAAAAAAAAAAAAAAAAAACCTCAGGGAAAGTTTGCTTTTGATGAATTCAATAAAAGCAGAGCTGCAACGGAAGAGATTTTCAGCTAAAATCATACAGCATGGGGCAGAGCTTAAAACAGCCAGATGGCCAGAGGTAGAGCCACCCTTTCGGTTTCAAAACCCAGATCTAGAATTCTGCCAGCTGAGCCTCTTGAAGCTTATTTAATCCTGCATGTGTCTTTTTTTTCTTCTTCTTCCCCCAGTTGATCCCTGCACCCCCCCTCTTTTTTTGTCCCACCTCTGTTCTGGCATCCTACCCCAAAAGTTGTTTTTGTGAAGCCCTGCCTTGGGATCAGCGGAAGTTCCCCTTTACAAGGAGAAGGAAACTTTCCAGGGCGAGCGCAGGACCACATAGTTCCAGGACACAACGGCAGGGCCTATCCATTCTAGGTTCAAACCCTGGGGGCTCAGTTCAGTGTCCCCAAGCTTCTGAATAGAAGACTGAACTGGTTGATGCTCCCCCACCTCTCACCCGCTGCCAACCACCATAAATCCCCCAAATGTGGTTCATTCCTGGTTCTCTATATCTTGAGACCCCCTTCCAAAGAATGTGACACACGATTCCTGGTAAAGGAGTCTGCACACCTAGTCCGTGGCGTTATTCGGAGTAAGGGAAGCACAGATGAGCAGAAGCACAAACTTCTGCTCAAAGTTCCAAGCTGGGAAAAGGGTAAAATCCTATATCACTGAAATTGTCCCTTGTGTCCCATATGAACCAAGCCGAGAAATCAATGCTGGGTCAAGAGTAAAAGTGATGGCTTCCCAGGAACTAATTCTGGTGACTGGGAGTGGGGAGGGGCGAGGCTCTTCCTAGGATGCCACCCTCAAAGGTTTGGATTGAGCAGTGCTAGAGCATTTGGGCTCCCTCCAGGAAGGCCTCTGGACTGCAGCCTTGGGGGGTGAAGTGGGGTGGGGATGGAGAACCTGGGTGGTCACTAGAAAGCCGGATCCCAGAAGCAGGGGCTGGTCTGTGGGGGATGAGGCGCTTTAGGGAAGTGCCACTGTCAGAAAGCCAGGGAAGCGCCCAGGTTGGCCGGGTACCCGAGACACAATGGTGCCACACGTCTCCCGCTTTGGCCCCAGAGCCAAAGCCAACAGCCAACAGAGGAGAAGCAGCTGGAGGAGGCCAGTGTGGTCACTGCCGTTTCCTGGCAAAAGATCTCCAAGTATAACCCTGGGGCCCCCTCAGTATAGAGGGTCTTCACCTCTGAAATGGGCGCAAAGCCAGGGTGCCTTGGAGGATGAGGATGTCCTTTTGTTCCCGGTTTGGAGACAGTGCAATGCGACCCTCGGAAACACCCGATAGACTCATGTTCCCCCATGTGTGAGCAGGGTGGCTCCTGTCTTTGTGGTTCTGAATCCACTCTGATATAGGCTTTTGGGCACCTGCACCTCCACGGTCAACTTGCAAACCAAGCGTTTCTGGGCCAGGGGCACCCGCACTTGTCTCCTTTCTGGGGTGCTCCTGCTCTGACCGCAGCACTCCCACAGAGATCTCTGCCATCTGCCAAACAAGCCAGCTGCCTAAGAAGGGGTCCTCATGCGATCTGGCGCTTGGGCTTACTCTCCTTTTTTGGGCCTTGGAAGGAGTCTTCAATTTTGATTTGGGGGAGACTTTGGAAAACATTGCCTTCAGGAATCAAAAGAGAGTCGCAAGCTGGCAGCGGGAGGAGGGCTTGGGCTTCAGAGAGGTTCCTTGACTTCCTAGGCGGTTGTATCCCCAACCCTAGTCAATAGCTGGTTTGCGATGAAGCTTGGCCCTAGAGCTCCTTGGGGGCCCACAGGGTGGTCAGGCCCACCCCTGACAACCCTCTGAAATTCACTACCTATGGATGAGATGTGGAACGCGTGCACATCGAACAGTGAGTGGTGTTTAATGGCCCTAGTTCTGAGAAACCTTCAGATAGCCTCTTGGACCCAGTTCTGATGTGCAAGCTGCTGAGAGGTTGGTTTCTGGCTTCCCTGATCGGGTGAGTTGAGGAGGACCTGTCTGTCAGTAGTGGACTTCCGCCGAGTCCCGTAACTCCCCAGGCACCTGGTGCCTTGGACCAGAGAATGAGGCATCCATCCCCTGGCTTCCCAGTTCCAATTCCCTGTATCCTCAAGAGACCAGTTCCTAAGTACCATCCCAGCCTGGAGCTCTCATACCTGCTGAGACGGGGTCAAGGGGTGACTCCGTTGGTGGCTGCCATCAAGGCTCCTGACAGTGTCCCAGTGTCCACGACAGCTACGGGTCACCTGAACTATTTACACTCTGAAGATTGGGGGCGGGGAAGGAGGAGCATATATGGATTCCTAGACTGAAGTTAGCTGTCTTAATCATTTATAAATGGGGGGGGGGGAATCAACTGGGTTATATCAGATTTCAGTAGTTTAAACCCACAAAAAACGCCAGTGGGTAATGGGAGGAGGGGGGAGTGAAACTGATTTAAATAACTGTCCCAACAGACCCCCGACCTTCCAGGCCAAAGATTTCTTATGATTAATGAGCTTTGCTTTGTGCTTTACAACTATAATTAAACTATAGGAGACTCTGCTCATTTAAATACGTGACCAACTTGGACATGATAAATTGTGGCTTGTCCAAAGCACTTGCTCCCCTTCAGCTCTTGTGGAACCCTATTCAGACAGATGCTTGGGGCCCCCAAGTTTGCTCTTGATAAATCTCACCCCTAGCCCTCAACTCTCCTTACCCTTCTCTCATCATTCTCACTTGGCAGCATGTGCTTTTCTGACTTGGGCGAGTGTCAATGGAAAGGAACTTGGGGGAGGAATGGATGACATCACCACCTGAGGTAGGGCGCTCACATTAATTGTCCCAATAAATTGAGATACAGTGTACACAATGCAGCCACGCAATATGGTTTTAGGCTATGTGTGTGACTTAATTAAGCTATTTGCAGCCTGATCCTGCAAGCCCACGGGTGTGCAAGTGGATCAGCCCTCACCAGCCCCATCCTCAGGATGTCGCATAATTACTTTACTAGCAGTATTATCAATTTTTGATGATTGTGGTAACCATGCTCACTCCATCAAGAAGTCATTTAGTAACTCTCAGCTGTGTGTGTGGTGTATTTTTTTAATTAGTGTTTGGAAATATTTTGAAGTCACTCCCAACATTTTTATAGATTCTGAGTGTGACCTTTCATGGGCAGCCGTGTAACTCCTGGTGTACATTTGATAAAGGAACAAAAACTCAACTCTTCAGTCTGTACTACTAGAGGGAATTGGGGTTTGCCTCCTACCCTCCACTTGAAGAACCCCTAGCCCTTTTGCTGGAAACAGGATGGACAGAAAAGGACTCGTGGAGGTTTTTGGTGGAACAGCCAACTCTAACCTTCTGGCGCTCTCTCTCTCTCTCTCTCTCTCTCTCTCTCTCTCTCTCTCTCCCTCCCTCCCTCCCTCCCTCCCTCCCTCTCTCTCTCATTCACACACACACACACACACACACACACCATACACCATACACCACACACCACACACCACATACTTAAAATTAAAATTAATTGAAGAACACTGTTCCCGCCCTGTTCTTTCCAGCACCCCTTCCTCCTCCCCTAAGTTCCCAAATGATTACCCCTCCAGGGCAAGACACAGCAGTCTGGTGGCCCGGCGGGGTGGTATGTACCAACACAGGTTGATGAAATTTGCAAGCAGGCTAATAAAATTACCCAACCTGATGACAGCAACATGGACATCCCGATTTCCTGAGGTCCCTGCTCTTTGTCCTGAGAAAGATGGCGCCAAAGCCCCAGCTCTCTCCCACTGTAGCCTGGGATGGGTGGCCACGGGTGGCCACGGGGAGAGTTTGTTCTGTGTGATTTACTATTCGAAGCTTAAGCCGAGGCTGACCATTTGACCTCTCGGCATTGAACTAAATTCATCACCTATAATTTTATTTAAAAGCCCAGTGGCCATCAATCATAATGAGTACATGGGGAGCCAACATTTCCAAGGGAAACATGTCAACTTCACAGACACATGGCACATTCGCCATGGCTGCTCGGCCCTGGGATGTGAAGGCACTTGTTCCTGATTCCCTCTGAGGATCCCGGGTCACCGCAGCACCCAGTGGAGCGGGCTGGGCGCAAGCAGCACTGCACCGGTGTGAGTCGGCATTCACACCTTGATTTAGGCCACATTCTTGGTGAACCCAGCCTCCTTAGATGGGTGTCGCCCTGTGTGCTCAGATTTCACCTGAAGGGAATTTCACAAAATTCCAAGAGGGAAAAACTCCTCATCAAGGCTACTTTCCTCCTTCGTGGTCTGGTGACTATAAATCACATTGCAATTAAAGCATCTTTGGGCTCACACATCTGTCCAAGAGTCTACATTATTGCTTGCAAGTGAAATAAATGTAACAGCAGTCTCGTAAAAAATGTTTAAAGGATAAAATGTTCCAGTGGTCTTTTAGACCCCATTTGGCACTAATTCTTAAAAAACGGAAGTGACTGCCTCCCTGTATTGCAGGCTTCCTGGTCGAAGTTGATTTGTTCCTCCTGTACCTGAAGCAGGTGATGTTTCTGCAGAGACATCTGACTGACAGCAGGAGTGAAGGCCAAATCTAATAAAGCCTAATAAAGCGTGAGCGTCAAAATGTCATTAAACTTACCAAAATGAGACTCAAAATCACCAAATAGGTAAATGTCTTCATTAGTCTGATCTCTGAAGACTGTCGAACATTTCATTAATTTATAATTTATGATTGTTTGACAAATATTGAAAAGTATGTAAATAGGAGCAGGATAATGTCTTTTCTGCGGGAGATGAGGAAATGACCCAAACGGTACGTGCCTGCAAGATTACACACAGGACCCAGATCTCTGTTATCAAACTGTGCCGCCCCCTTAGCCAACATATTGTGCAAGTGACAAGTGAAATAGTGCAGATAAACCAATGGTTTAAAACGTAATAAAGACAACAGCCATTTGCATTTTTTACATTTTATTACAAAGGTAATTTACTATGACACATTTCTGAATGTAATTTATGAAAACACGTTAAAGCAATTACATCGTGTATACAGCCCTCAGAGCAACAAAATTTAGATAAATAATAATATTATAGATCTGTAGAGACTTTCACTATCGAAAACATATCATAAAGAGAGGCCTTTATTTTTTAAAAACGGAGTTATTCAGAAGAGAATGGCATTAAAACACAAACTTAGAAATAGAAGGTTGAACAACAAAAGAAAAGAAAATGGATGCTAGCCTTTGTTAGAGTTGCAAAATTAAATCTTGATGGCAACTTCTCTCCCTGTTTATTACCAGCATTTTCACCCTCTCCTTGGTGTCAGCATTCAGTGAAGTAGTATTAAAGGCTTCTTGGAAGAAGACTCTTAGAGGAATGCACATTGCCCTTTCAAACTTCTGAGACTGTGCCATTTTTCTTAACCACAGCACAGGTTCTAAAGTCAAAGAGAACCCCGTCCCCACGGACGATTCTGCCTGAGCCAATTCTTCCAGCAGATTTTATACACCAGTCTGACATAAGCTTATCAAAATGTGAGAAAAGTCCAGGAGGAAGGGAGAGAGAAACCTTTCCCTAACATAGTATGGCAGGAGATCTTCCTCCTCTGATTCCATAGATGTCCGTTTCCTTTGTGGTGGTTCTGGAGTCTAAAACAGGGACCCCTTACTCACTCTAGCTAGTCTCCAACTGCCTTCATCAAATCGCCACCTTCCCCTTCTCCATCTTCTGCCCTCCTGATTTTTATAGGTACAATGCTTCTCATGTGCTTGAGATAAAAAATTGGATGAGAAGGAAGGCTCAAATTGACCTTTTTTTGCTTCTTCTTTCCTCAGGAGGACCCCCTGTTCTGGTCTCCAACCTTGAGACTGTGTGCAGGGTCGGCTCTCATTGGCCTAGATGATCCCCCAGGGAGCACGGGGAGCCATGATAGACTGATGACCAGCCACTCCCTCCCAGCTTGGTGAAATCGCCTTGACCTAAGAAGACAGGCCCTGGATTAAACTCCAATCCTACTTGTGAGACACCCAGGGTTTGGAGTACTTGAATTGCTGGCCCCCATTTCATGACACAGGTAATTTACAATGTCTTCTTCCCAAAACCTCCTACTGGATGAAGAGTCCCTGCAGCACTTGAAGTGTCCCCTCCTCCCCACACACCCCAGGCATCTGCAAAATATGGGCTAAGGCCATATCCACATGACACCCCACCCCGCCCCCTCCAGCTTGCCAGAGCGGTAGGCAGTAGAGTCCAGTGTCTCACTCAGGCAGGCCCTGGTTGGAGATACACCACATACACCCAGGCCTCCTGCTCAGCTTTAAACTTTGCAGCTGGACATTTGGAAGAGGGTTCTATCCCCTCAAGTGCAATTAGCACCCCTCCCTACTCCACCCCCCACAGGTCAGTACAGCTGTGCGACAGACTGATAGTCTGGAATCAGAGCACTGACCCCTTCATTCCTCCACTTGTCGCTGCGTGGGTAGCCCCTCTACCCTATTTTCCACTTTACCACTATGAATTCCCCCATCACGGCAACCCAAGCAGCTGAGTTCCCCTTAGCTGCCAGCGCTCAAGACCTTGGCAGGTCCCCTCACCTCCTCCCATCCCCCAAAGCTAGACCAGGAGAGGGGAGGGCAGTGACTTCGTTTGAACCCGGGGTTAAGTCTGTCCCCGGCTCCAGCCTTTGTCCCTCTTGGAATGTTTAGGGGCTGCATATGCTTTTGTGTTGCAAACAGCAAGCGGGGTCCCCAGGAGTCTCTGACCTCGTGCCTTGGCAGTAGTGCCGTTTCCATGGACGACTGTGGCTGGGCACAGGCTCCTATCACGCACAGCGCACGCGCAAGCACACAGACACACACACACACACACACACA
>PVJH01023050.1:0-35587 GCA_004026705.1 Nesogale talazaci | reverse complement strand
TGCATGCCTTCCCGTCATGAGTATGCCTGTTGTGCAAGCCCTTCCTGTTAGGCATATGGTTACTTGTAATTAGGGGGACTTGTACACATGTACACACACACACACACACACACATACACTGAATGATTATAAGACTTGGTTGGAAATAGATTTGTTTTCTCTGCGCGGATCTGGCTCTTGAAGTCGTGAAGGTCCCGGAGGTGAGCACTCACCTGCTTGATCTCGTCTAATACCCACTTAATTGGGCCCCTCAGTTACACAATCACCCCTTGGACCTGCTCGATTGTGGAGGCTGGAACCTCACAGGAGTCCACGGTGAGTGAGGGCAGTGGGCTGTTTGGGGAGTGGGAAGGAGAGGGAGTCTTCGTGGGTTACGTGCTGGGCTGCTAACAACCAAGCAGATGGCTCAACTTTATTAACTGCGGGGCCGGTTTTGAAGGTGTGGTGAAAAGATTGAGGTCAGTCCCTGCTCCTGTCACCCACTCTGCCTGCTTTCTCCAGGGTCCCCCAGCCTTCTTGCCCTCCTCTGTTAAGAGCAGCGGTCCCGCCTAAGCCTCTGACCAACCAGCTCGACAAGCTCCCCATCCAGAAAGCAAGAAATGCAGGCACGGCCACGCATCCAAGGGCTGGATCGGGCCGGGGAGAAAGATGGAAAGTCTGAAGTCACACAGAGAAAACTCAGTCTTGGCAGCTGTCTCAAGGACAATCTGTCAGAGAAGGTTCTGGCTCCAGAAGGGGGGGCGGGGTGCAGCAGTTGGGGGCTGGTGGGGGCAGGGCAGAGGAGATGCAGGAAGAGCTTGTGGGGAGGGGAGGCTTCTCCCACCCTCCAGTCCAGCCATCTGCTCTGGGGCCTCGAGCACGTCGTGGCTGGGACTGGCAGCTGACCAGCAAACAAAGCCAGCACGCTGGTCCCCCCAGGGAAAAAGACGCTGTCACTCAACTCGCTTTCGGGTAACAGCCAAGTTCCATCTCCTGGACCTCACCTGGCTCAAGTGAGCCTCTTCCTCGTGGTCCTGCATATGATAGCTTTAAAAAAAAAAAAAAGAGCACATGGCTGCACTCCTCGGCCCCATGTGCGCTGGAGTAGACGTGAAGCAGAGAAACTTCAAAGGCTGACTGTTCAGGAGTTGAGCACCACGCTTCTTCTCTTCCTCGGTGCTCCGGGCAGACGCAAACCTCTAACGTGTTGCCGAGTGGCAGAGCATGAAAAGCGTTTGCACGGCCCAGGGGCTAACCGCCTGTACTGCATGTATGACAGCCCACCAGGCATGCCCGGACTAACCTCTGATTTGGAAAAAGGAAGTCCACTGCTGCAGGGTCAACGCTGAGGCATAGCGCAAACCTCTGCAGGGGTCCTCAATCTACAGCCCCCAGGGCCACATGCGGCCCACTGAGGACATTTACCCCGCCCGCCGAGTGTTTTTGCCCCCGCCGCTGTCCTCCTTAGCAGCCGACTCATCCCGGGGCCGCAGCGAATTTGTTCGTAATTTTTTTTTAACTATAGTCGGGCCCTGTCAGTGAACTGGCCCGCTGTTTAAAGTTTGAGGACCCCTGCTCTGTAGAGTCTCCAAGCTTGCCCATCTTTACGGGAGCAGACAGCCTCGTCTTTCTCCCAAGAAGCATCTGGTGGGTTTGAACCGCCACCCTGGCAGCTCAGCAACCCCTGCAGTGCCTCCAGTCTCAGGCTCAGTGCCGTGGGGTCAATTCTAATTCAGGGCATCCCAGTGGGACGCGGGGTAGATCAGCCCCTGTGGGGTTCCGAGACTGTAAATCTTTGCAGGAGTAGAGAGTCTTGCCTTCCTCCCGAGGGACGGCCGGTGGTTTCTGACTACTGGCCCTGCGGTTAGCCAGCCCAACGCTTAACCCTCTGCACCACCAGGGCTCCTTCCAGCTGCGCCAGCCTCCTTTAAAAAAAAAAAAAGTGCCCTAGCTCAGGGTCCCCAGGGGATGCAAAGGGTTAGCCCTGCAGCATAAAGGCCTGGAGGTTGACTCACTGTGGAAAACAACAAGAGAACAAGAGGCAAGGAAATCTATGGGGCACCGACTCCTCTGGCCCCGGGGTTCCTCCTGAGCTGAAATCTACTCCGGCTCAGTTTCAGTTGGGCAGCAGCCTCTGGGAAAGGCACCTCTGAGCTGGCAACAGCCCAAGGGCAGGAACCAAGTCTCCACAGGGGCTTTTCAAGACTTCCCCAGCTCCATGGCCGCCACAGGACCGTCTGCCCCGGCCTTCCATGGCTGTTTACCACACCTTGCTGCAATCCCCACCGGGCTGCAAGAGGCCAGTGCTGCCTGGGACCTAACCTTTCAACCAGGGCCAGAAAGATTGGAGATAGCTGTGGCCAGAAGGGCCCCAAGAAAGAGGAGATGGAGAGAGGCCCCTGGAAGCCACTAGGTCCCCAGGCAGCCACCCCTGGGATTCCATCAGGGCTGGACTTCCTCCCCAAAGCGCCGGAGGGGCATGGTGAGGTGTGGGGAAGGGGAGAGAAAGGAGCCCTGGGACGGGGATGCCACCTACTAAGGAGAGCCTGGGCCCCAGGTCCCAAGACCCCATAGGAGTCCCGTGCCATCACCCCACCTTGAGGCCAGCCGAGGAACTGCAGCCTCGGCCCGCCCAGAGGAGGGAACACTATTCTATCCACAGCCTTCACCAGATGAATGTCCAAGCCAAGGCTATGTTTCTTGGGAGATGGGCTTCTGACTCAGAGGGCAAGGGAAAGGTCCACACCCATTGCCATCTCAGCGGGAAGACCCCTTCCCTCCAGCATCGGGTCTGTTTGTGCCTCCCCAGCCCCAAACCCGACTGCAGCGGAGTCGATCCCACGAGGCAGATGGCTTCTAGGGCCGTCGATCCCTTGTGGGAACAGACTGCCTCATCGTCCTCCCCAGGGGGTTGGAACCACCAACCTGGCGGTGGGTCTATAGCCCGGCCCTTAATACAGTGCCCCACCAGGACCCCTTGCCTCCTCAAAGCCTGTATGGAAACACACATGCTGTATCCCATTAAGCAAGGGTTATTATTTTGGCCACCAGTGAAGGGGGCAGGGGAGGCAGAGAGCAAGAAGGAACATCGGAGTAGGTGGGGGCATCTGGGGGGGGGTCCCTCCAAAGTTCCCAGCAGGCAGCACAAATTCCAGGGTGGAACATTCCAGAAGTGGGGAGAGAAGCCCAGGGCAGTGATGGGGTAATGCTGACCAGCACAAGTGAAGCAGGTGGCTCAAGGCAGGCCTGTGACGCCGCTGCCCCTCCCACAAGCTTCAAAACGCCTCCTCCTTCCTGTGGTCATGGGCACCTGCCACACCAGGGGACGGTGAGGAGCTGCTGTGGTGGCGTAGAGAAGGGCGCATTGGGTTCCTAATCACCAGGTCAGCAGTTCAAGTCACTGGTGGGTCTCAGGGAGGAAGATGAGGCTTTTGACTCCTATAAAGAGTTAGTCTTAGAAATACATGGGAGGGGGGTTGTGGGGGGCAAGTCTTCTCAGTTCTGTGAGTCACTGTAAGTCAGGATCAATTTCATGGCAGTGGTTGAGCAAGTGAAGAGTCTCAGGGGTAGTGCCACAGACCTCTGCTTCTGAAAGATCCTAGGGACACTTCTCCCTGCCACATGCCGCGGGGTTCCCCAGGGGTCAGAAGAACTATCTAGATGACACCAGTAACCTAACCTCACCTCACCTGTCATCCTGATGAGAGAGGGGAGGAATGACTGGCTTGTCCCAATGGGCGGGGAAAAGAGGTTCCATCTGCTCAGGTCTGGCGCAGGCTTCCCAGCTGCCCCCTGTACAAACCCTGCCCAGGTGTTCCCTCTGCCCCACCACCCTAATCTGGGCTGGCAGAAGAAAGGGCAAGACCACAGCAGATACAGGGTAGAGACTGAGGGAGCAGTGACACGGGGTGAGCCATGGTGAACAGCCATGGCAGGCAGAAGAAGGTTCTCAGAGCTAGCTCATATTAGAATCACCTGGGAGCTTTGAACAAGAACCTGGCCTCCATCCCAGGGCTAGTAAGGCTGAATCGCTAAGGATGGGGCTAGGGAGTCCCTCACTGCCTTTATAAAACACGCCTACCACCACCACCACCACCACCACCAAAAAAGCCTCCTGTATGGCCAGCCCTCTCAGAAGCAGAATATTCCCAAGGTCGGTGGGGGTGCAGGTGTGCACCCCCACAGCAGAGAGGACACAGTGAGATCTTGGGCAAGCGAGACTGCTCAGGGCCCCATCACACACACACACACACACACACACACACACACACACTGCTGGGTGGGTGTCCTGAGGCTGGTCAGGAGGGAGGTGGCCGGCAGCACTTCCTCACAGTGCTTCCACAGAGCATAGTCCAGAATTTGAGCTCCAGGAAGCCCAGCTGAAAAAGAGGGGGGCCGGTCAGGTGCTTTCAGGCCCTGAGACTTGGAGGCACCCAGAGACTTGGAGCATGGTGTGAGCAGCAACGATGGTGTTGTCAGTGGGATGTACTTACTGGTGGAGGACAGGGGCTGGGCAGATGGGAGGAAAGCCGGAGACGCTGCAGTTCTAGGTTTTACTCACCCCATGCGGAAGGGGCAGGAGGCTGCCAGGAGATGGTTGGGCTCTTGACTATGGCCCTTCCTGGTTGGGTGACCTTAGACGAGTCCCCTGACCACCACCATCCCCCCACCCCCACCCCCGAGCTTGGTCCTTTCCCTGCCCAGAGATGATGCTCTGTTTCAGAATGGGGAGGGAAAGGGGATCGGAGCTGACCGATGTCTTAGTTGACGATGACTATTGAGCATACCGTAGTCTGCCAGATGGAGCTGTGGTGGTCTTGGGGGTTACTCACGGGGTTGCTAGACCCGGAAACGACAGTTTGAAACCACTGCTCATTCTGCAGGAGGGAGACAAGGCTTTCAACTCCCATGAAGACACACCGTCTCCAAGAACTACAGTGATAATTCCCCCCTGTCCTCCAGGGCCACTTTGCATCAGAATCGACGGCGTGGCAGTGAGCTTGCTTTGGATTTGGAAGTGTTGCCGGGGGAAACAAACAAATCTGTGTCACAGGCCCAGCCACAATGGTCCCTGGAAGCAAAGATGGCCAAACTTCATCTCAAGTCCCCTGGACACATTATCAGGAGGACTCATCCCTGGGGAGGGTCTTTGTCACGCTTGGTAAAGAGGGTCAGCAAATTAGAGGAAGACCCTGGACCAGATGGACTGGGCCTGTGGCAGCACCAGGGGGGTTAACATCTCAATGATGTGAAATGTCGCGACCGCAGACGGTGCCACTTCTGCTGTGTGTTGGGTCACTGTGACTCAGAGCTCTACCCCGGCGTCTTCTAACCATGACACGGGATTCTGAGATCACTTGCCGGTGTCCCTGGGAGGTCAGCATGTCCCCTCACCACCAAGTGGCTGCAGACCCCAAAGAACACGTTGTTTGTGCGAGGCGGCAAAGTCATAAAGTTTGTGGGCACTCGAGGCAGGGGGGTGAGAGAGACAAGGTATGGGTCACCTAGACAAGGTATGGATTCTAAATGACACACCTGCTGTTCTCCAGGTCCACGCTGTTGCAATTCCGTCCATCCACTCCAAGCCAAACACATACCTGGCTAAAGCCCGTGAAACCCACCAGGCCAAGTGACCAAATCAAAACATAACAAAACCCTGGATGGCCATAACCCAGGTTCCCTAATCTAAAACCCAGGGGTCAGGCTGTCCCATTTTGGTTTGCGGGCCAAGAGACAGAAGATGCAGTCTTGGAGAGAGAACGCAGCCCCTGGGGTCTGAATGTCATGGACTTGTGGGGAAGAAAAGGGGGAGAGCCGGACACAGCAAGATCCCAGCAAGTCCAGACACCACATGCACCATTCCAAGCACCGCTCAGCCCTCCTGCACCCGGAGTCCCTCCACCAGGTCTTCGGTCACTTCCAAAGTGGCTCACCTCATCCATGCCCTTCCCATGGAGATGATCAAACCCACCCTGCGTGCTACAGGTGAAGGCCATCTAACACACCTTGTATTCCCCTGGGCTCCCTTACCACCTTGACCTCCATTCAGCGGCATAAAGGGCGCCATCCCTTCCTCTGATGCAATGGGGTCAAGGAGAGACCTTACGCCCTACTGAGGGCCTCTGTGCCATCAAGTGGCCACTGTCTCCCCGTCAGCGTGGGCCTGAGCCACATCTCCTGAGCACCCGCCTGGTTCTTTGTCCTGCGCTGGGTCTTAATTTCCTGCACTCTGTTGTCTCTTTGATACGTGCCGAGTGAGGGGAGGGCATGATTTCATTGCTTTGGAGAAATCAAACACACCGGGCCTGGGGTTATCTCCTCCCCAGCCCCTCTGTTTCTCTGGCTCCAGGCTGTGCTCCTTGGTTACAAAACGGAGCTGCTGCAAAGGAGACAGAAGCCACCACCCGTGTGCCCCAGTGCCACCTTCACTTAGCAGAGGGAGGGGGCACATCCTAAGCGTGGTCATCAGGTGTGACAGAGGGACGAGGAGCTGGAGCCGGTGGTGACCGGGCACAAGGGCCAGACAAGTCAAAGGGCTCAAGGTGGATGTGGAAGTTACACAATTTTATGTCACCTCGTGCAGAGGGTGTTATCTGAACTGTCGATCAGGTGCCTCCTTGTGGGCGTGGGCTTCTCAAAAGGAGGACCCTGGACCTTCCTGCTTGCAGGACACCCCGAAAGCTGCCCAAGTCTTGCCAGGTTTCCATTAACTCAGATCCTCATGACTTTGCAGCCACCGGTCTATGGTCTCCCTGCACTCTGCATCAGTGCATGTGGCTGCATGAGTCTGAAGAGGGACTTAGGGACCAGTGTTGGACTTACGGACTTGGTGGAACTGGGCTCAGCCAGCCGGCATTGGAGATGGGTGTGCCTCAGGCACCTGTGTGTCTCCCAGGTAGGGAACGTGCCTTGTGGAAATCACACTGAAGGGGATGTCCCTGCATTTACTCTTGAGAGCTGACGAGCACACCAAGAGGCAGCCATGGACCACCCTGGCAGCCTTGGAGAGAGACGCCCACCTGACTGATCTTCTGTGAGCATGCTCTGTTTTGCCAGTGACACACAGCAAACGGCTGGTGGCTCAGGCCCAGGCACCTTGGTAGAAAGGCTTGGCAAATGGCTTCTGACAGACCCCAGCCTAAATAGAAAAGCCCAGGAAGTGGCCACGAGGCTTCAGCATTGAGTCTGCAGCAGTGTCTGGGTTTTTGTGTGTTCGTTTCGGTTGGAATAGGTCTCAGAAGCAATGCAACCAGAAGGTTCCTTGACAGCTAAGGCTGGCAAGACTTGGGTCCGCTTACTTTGGATGCACTATCAGGAATGACCAATATGTAGGAAAAGGGTATGATGGTTGGTAAAATAGACCACCCACTAAAGCCAGGGGCCCCCTCAGTGTGCGGGGTTGGCACAGTAGCCCCCCAGCAGTGGGCCGAAGCACAGCAGTAATCAAGAAGGGGACAGGGGGCCGAGGGACCTTGTCTTCTGTTATATACCAGCTCACCGTGAATCACAGAAACGGACCAAACAGGGGGCCCATGTTCTGCATCTGGGGATGGGGCAGGGAAGGAGAGGCAGCGGTCTGTGTCTCACGTGGATTGGAAAACAGCGGTTGCTTTGAGGAAAGTTTGTTGTTGTTTAAGATTCACAAGTTAGGCACCAAACGCTCACGATCTATTGGAAGAGAAAAAAGTCCCCGGGAAAGGAATGTATGGGGAAGGTGGGCATTTCCTGTACCCTCCCTTCCCTCCTCTGTACCTGGAAACCAGGCCAGGCCATTCGTTTTGAACCTGAGAGTGGCAACAGGTGTGGGGGTAGGGAATGCGTCCATGAGGGAACACGGTTTCTCTGAGCTCCATTCCATTCTGTCCTATGACCTCACACTCCTCTCACTGACGGTGAGCAGAGACTCACCCCTCTTGCCCTGAGCTGCCCCCTCAGCCCCCAACCCTTCACACTGGACTCCAATCCAATTGAGACCACCTAGGAAGTGAGGCTGTCACCAGGTCGATTTCCTCCCAGGCCCTGACCTTCGGGGTGCGGGTACCCACGCCCATCAATACCAACAGCCCAGGGAGCGCTCAAGCCCAGCAGAAACCCCTGCCTTCCTCCCTCATGTGAGGTTCCCCGAGATGCGGATCAAGACCAGTCCCTGCCTGCCACCCGATCTGCCACTTGCCCATCAAGAGGGCACCCCTTAGCTTTGACCCTAGGTCTGGACTTGTCCTGCCCGTGGTGCAGCTAGAAATCGGATTCTCCTAGATTCTCAGAATTCAGATTCTCCTAGTAGGGGCCGACCGAGGCGGCTGGAGATGGGGTTTGCAGAGTGTTTTCCCAGGCTCTAAAGCTGAGTTCAGGATGGGGGTGGGAGTGTGTTATGTGTGTGTGTGTGTGTGTGTTTCACACAGGCACGCATGTGCTTAGAGGAGGGTGAGGAAGAGAAGCCTGCAGGATTGATTATGACAAACTATTGGAACTGAGGCTGAATCATCACAGTTCAAAAAATAAATCGCTGCAGCTGAAGCGACAGAACTCCCACTTCTCCAAGCTTCCCTTCCTCCCCCCCCCCCCCCACCCTTGCAGCTCTAAGGAGGTGGTTCTGTGTAGGGCAGACTAGCAGGTGCTGGCTGCGGTGGTTAAAGCAAGGACAGGTGCACTGCCACTCTGCCTCCAACCCCAGAGAGCGAGGATGAGCCTGCACCTCCCCCTCTCCCAGCCCCCAGGACCTTCCAACAGCTCCCTAGACACGGGGCTGCTCGCTGTGGGCAGCTTTCGCCATGACACAGAGAAGCGACCCGGGGGGATCGCAGAGGTCCCCGTGTGAGGCTGGGTCGCCCCTGCCGCATCGCCAGCTGCCAGGAATCCGCTGGGTGGCCCCGAACGCGCTCTGTGAAGCCGGGGGAAGCAGCGCCTGTCCGCGCCACGAGACTCCGAGGTCCACCCCACCCACGCCGAACACCTGCCAGCCAGGCGCCAGGGTCCCCAGTGCCACCCTGGGCTCCCTCCAGTTCTGTCCACCGCTGCGATCTCGGGCCCGTCCTCCCGCCGGCTTACCCGGGTCCTCCCTGGGGACCGAGCGGGCGGAGCGAGGCTGCCGTGACGTCACCAGGGGGTGGGAATCGGGCCCCGGGGCCCGCGCCCGCCTGGGCCAGTCCGAGCAGCGCAGCCACCCGCGCGCACCCGCTCGCACGGCCGCCCGCGCCCGGAGCCCTAGTCGGTGGCTTGGTGCCGGGGGTCTGCGGGCCGGCCGTCAGCAGGCGACACCGGGGGACAGCGGGGCCGCGAGACGGGTTCACCGACCGACCGAGGACGCGGGTCAAGCTGCTGCGCGCCCGGGTGCCGGCGGAGCTGGCACTGTGTGCGGGGAGCCGGCCAAAGACCGCAGCGGGCATGGAAGGTGAGCGGTGCGTTTGTCTCCGTGTGTGTGTATGTGTGTGCTCGCGCGCAAGCGAAAGGGACGGACAGACCGACGGAGGTGGAGGGAGCGCACTCGGGCACCTGTGTACCTCTACGAAGCACGGTGGCGCGTCCCTCCGTGTGCCCGATGTGTCGCCTCCCCTTACCCCTTCTGTGGGGGTCAGGTGCTAGTGTGCTTGGCTCTCCGCTTTGTGCCTTTGGTGTGGGTGGCCGTGAAAGACTGCAGGTGCCCGGACATTTGTGGAGTCTGGGACGGGGCGGGGGGGGGGGGTGGTCCCCCGGCTCCGGAACGATTGTGTCACACCTGCCTGTCGAGTTCGTGTCGTGCGCCCTGGTCCGGATAGCCCTCGCCCCCCAGCCTGGAGTCCAGCAGTAGCTGCAACGGGACAACTTCCCTCCCCTTTCCCCGCCAACAGCCCCGGCTCAGGACAGCCAGCGGGGCGGTGTGGGAACGCAGGGGTGGCACCGCGACCCCCACGGACTAGTCGGGCGAGCCCGAGCCCGAGAGGGGCCCGAGACAAGGAAGGGGCGCTTCTCTGCCTTTCCCGCCTGGCTGAGAGCGGTGTGAGGTCCTGTTCGCTCCCAGGCTCCCAGGGAAGACAGCTTGTCTGATACACAGCCGCTCGGTGGCCAGGTGCCCTGCCCCGACCCCGGTGGCGAGTCCCTGGCGCCTTACGGTAGCTCCTGGATGCCCCAGGCGCCTTGACCCCCTCCTCTGCTAATAGAGACTGGCCCCTGAGGGGACAGCCAGATGGCAGGCAACGGGAAGGTTTTCTGTAGGAATCAGGGCACCGGCTAGGCTGACCAGACACTCCCCGGCTGCCCCAGCTTTTCCCGGGGGCGCCCTCGCTGCAGTGGCTGCACAGGCGTGACCTCCTCCCACCCTGCAGTGATTCTGGCTCTGGGAAACCAAGCCGGGAGATCAAGCCCGGCTTCACAGGCCCTGAGGGAGGCCGTTGCCTGCTGGGAGTGGAAGAGAGATGCTGGTGAGCAGGGGGACTGACCGCAGGTTGGGTGGAACAGCAGGCAGCCCAGATACAGGTCCAGACCCCACAGACGCTCTGCAGAAGCGCAGGATCTCGGAGACCACCCTCAGCCTCCTTGCCCCCAAGTGGCTTCCAGCAGCCAGCAGGCCCTCCACAGGGACAAGAAAGGGCTGCAGACAGCTGGACTCCCACGTAGGTTTCACGGAACCCCACTTCCACAAGTGTGGATGCCCCGGCCCCCACCCTCTGCTGTGGGTCCCAAAGGTAGTGCCAACTGCCCCCCGAGGAGCCAGAGCCCAGGGTTTCGGCTCATTTTTGTCTTAGGGGGGCAATCCCCATCCCACTGACTCCCCACCTATATTCCACACCCACCAATACCTCAACCCCGGTCTACTGAGTGGTTTGATGCTGCCTGTCTGTCTGTTTGGAAGACATGTGGCCCTTCATGCAATTTCCTCTCACTGACCGGTGCTGGTGAGCCCCTGTCCACCCTCCCTCCCACCCTCTGCCCCTCCCCAACACCTTAGGGAGCTCCATGGCCCATGGTACCGGGATCCTGGGGTGGTTCATGCTTCTCACACAGTGGCTGGACCCTCCAGTGCTGGCACCTTCCATGCCCTCCTGGGTCTGGAGACTGGGAGTCAGTGGGGAGGGGGCGAAGAAGGGAGGGGGAAGTCTGCCATTTAATCCAGGGGGGGCTGACGCTGCCTTGTTACAGCACAGGGTTGGAGCAGCTGCCTGGAGGTGGTTTCTGAACCAACGCAGGCCTGAAATCCCAGCCCCCCCCTCCCCACCTGTTTGCAGAGTGGGCAGATGCTAAGGCTTTCCTTCCCGGTGGGTGGCGTGGGAGGCAGCCCCGACAGGATCCACAGCGTCTCCAGCAGGGCAGAAGCCACCCCAGGCCAAAGCTCTGCACGCCTTTGGTGCTGGCAAAGCCTCCTTTGAAAGCTCTCTGGCAGCCTAGTAGCTCATGCTTTGGGCTGTTAACTACAGGGTTGATGGTTCAAACCTGCCATCTGTTCCATGAGCAAAAGACTACGCTTTCTGCTCCCGGGAGGAGTTACAGCCCTGAAAACACCGGGAGCAGTTTTACCCTGCTCTGTAGATTTTCAAGAAGTCGGAATAGGCTGCTGCCCCCTCAGCTGCCCCCTCAAAAAGGAGAGGCACCAGGAAAGCCACTCAGTGAGTTATTCCCACAAGGCGCGGGCGGGCCACACCACTCTTCACCGCCTTCTCTTCCTGCCCTTTGGATGCACATCCAAGGGCCGGCTCAGGGCCGCCTCATCACCACCCACAGCTAGGCAGGACAATGATCTCTTCTCCAATCCCTGCCTCCTATTTCCAGTCTTGGCCCTGCCTGACAATGGCCCGTCTCCCCGTTAAGTTGTCGCCCCCTAGAGGCCACAAGGAGGAAGCTTGGTGGGTTACAAATTGGGCGGCTGATGCCAATTTCAAACCGGCAACTCAAACTCACCAGCTGTTCCCCCTGCAAGAGATGAGAAGGACAGGGCTTTCTCCCGCAAAGGTTTCCAGCCTGGGAAACCCACCAGGACAGTTCTGCCTGAATGAGCCCCATGGCAGTGAGGGAGAGAAGGAAGGGAGGGCACCGGGTGGGTCACAGGGATAGCTCTTAGACCAGTAGGGGTAGGATTCTTGCCTCTCATGTAGGAGATCGGGTTTGATTCCGGGGCCAGGGGGCCTCTCGGGCACTCACCACTCAGAGTTACTAGGCTGCCGAGAAGGCTTCAGGGGAACTCCCGAGCCAGGAAGAAAGATGTGGAGAGTATCATGCCAGGAAAGCTCCATGGATCACAGCAGCCCAATTGTGTTAGGTAGGCGCTACCATGAGTTAGGTGGGCCCAGCTAGGGCTTGGCTTGGGCCGGATCCCTGCTGCCCACCACATAGGACCTCCTCAGGGAGGCCTCTCGCTGAGGTGTAGATAACTCATTTAATTATGTCACGGCTCGTGTTTAATACCTGAAGCCTGGGCAGTGACAGTAGCAGGATGTTCTCCACACGGAGCTGGCTCAGAAGTCAACAGCTTCAAACCAAAGCCCAGGAACAGTCCCCTGAGCTGCAGAAAGGAAGCTGGGAGGAATACACAGGTCCAGTGTCCTGTGTTCAATCTCAGCCTCCCTCATGGTGTTTCCAGGAATGGCGGAGCAAGCCATTTAAGCTCTCTAAGCCCTGGTTTGCTGTAATGATCCCCTCTTCCTCAGGGACACTGGGGCAGACCCAGTACCTCATGGGTGCTTATGAACTACATATACTACAGGACCCCCAGTGTACATTGGCCAAACCCTCGACTGCTAACCAAAAGGTTGGTGGTTTGAGCCCACCGGCTGCTCCTTGGGGAAAAGATGAGGCTGTCTGCTTCTGTAAAAAAAAAAAAAATGACAGCCCTAGAAACTCTCTGGGGGCAGTTCCACCCTGTTCTTTGGGGTCACTATGCCCACACCAACGGCATGAGTGATCTCAAACCACATTTGCCCTGGTGCTTTCTGCTCAACTTCTGGGCATGGGTCTGCTTCCTTCCGGTCCACGCCCTGCCTTTGGCAGGAATCCCCAGGCATTTTCTGGGGCCCTCAGACAAGCCCTCTGGGGCGGCACCCCACTCTGAGGGGGAGGAGAGTTTAGAGAAGGGCTGTCCACGGCTGAAGGAGGTCACGCGTCCGGTATTTCAGAAACGCAGACAAGCAGAAACAAGAGCAACAACAAAAATAAATGGAAGCTTTCATGTTAAAAATGAAAGCAAGCCAGATTTTTATTTTTAACTCCTAAGACTACAAATTGGCTTGCCAGGGAGGCCGATTTCAATAAAGATAATGAGATGGGGGTGGGGTGGGGAGAGGGAGAACGCGTATCCAGTTCTGCCCGGGAGCCTGGAACCAACCCGCGAGGCATTTGCACGTTCACCCACCAGGTGCAGCTTCATTTCAACGCACGAGGGTCTGCGTGGCTCCAGGCCCTGCAGCAGCTTACGCGGGCTCCACAGGGGCAGCCCGGGTCAGCTCTGCCTCTGAAGCCGGGGTATTTTTCCACCACGGGGAATGGACAAGCTCCAGGGGCAGGAGCAGGTCAGCACGTAGATCTCCTCATGAAGAAAGAGCCCAGGAGGCCGGATCAGATCCCCTGGGTGCCAGGGACTGGCGTTGTCCAATGAGGCCTCTTTCCGCCAGTCACCTCCTTAGACAGAAAGCACCGTGCACTTCTCCAGACATCACAGCCATCTCCCACTGCGGGTCGCTGAGCATGACGAGGGAAGTTGAGAGGCTAATCCAAGCCTTCCCCACTACTGCGGGCAGCAACGACATCCCCTTCCTGATCAGGATGGGCTGGCAGCCCGAAGACTGGCAGGAAAGATAACAAACACCCTTTGCAGGTGAGGGGTATTGTCGGGGAGGGTGAGGCAGAAATGCAGAAAGCTGGGAAGAGCTTAAGAGGCCCGAGTTTAACAGTGGGAGGCAGGGTCAGCAGTTCCAACCCACCGATTGCTCTTTGGGAGTGACATGGGGCAGTCTATTCCCACTTGGACTCTGTTCTGTCTGGTCACTATGGGTCAGAATCAACTCAATGTAAGAATTTGGGTTGGGTTGGGTTGGGTCAGGTCGGGTCGGGTCGGTGTTCAGGGAGAATTCAAGTCATCTGGGACCGACGGACCAATTTCCCCTTCTTCCCTTTCAGATGTCATGGTGATCCCTTCTTGACTTCCAGGGCCCATGAAGGTGAGACCAGGATCTTGGGGCCGGTGGGAACTAGCCTAACACGACGAAGCAGAAATGGATAGGGTGTACGAGCTCTTCAATGGGAGCCAGCCGTTCCCCGCCTCCTCCTTGGAGCTCGCTGGCCCAGGGGCGACCAATGGGTCCAATCAAACAGAGCCCTACTATGACACGGCCAGTAACGCGGTGCTCACCTTCATCTATTTTGTGGTCTGCATCATCGGCCTCTGTGGCAACACGCTTGTCATTTACGTCATCCTCCGCTACGCCAAGATGAAGACCATCACCAACATCTACATCCTCAACCTGGCCATCGCCGATGAGCTCTTCATGCTGGGCCTGCCCTTTCTGGCCATGCAGGTGGCTCTGGTCCACTGGCCCTTTGGCAAGGCTGTCTGCCGGGTGGTGATGACTGTGGACGGCATCAACCAGTTCACCAGCATCTTCTGCTTGACGGTCATGAGCGTCGACCGCTACCTGGCCGTGGTGCACCCCATCAAGTCGGCCAAGTGGAGGCGGCCCCGGACGGCCAAGCTGATCAACATGGCCGTGTGGGGCATCTCCCTGCTGGTCATCTTGCCCATCATGATCTATGCCGGGCTGCGAAGCAACCAGTGGGGGCAGAGCAGCTGCACCATCAACTGGCCAGGGGAATCCGGGGCCTGGTACACCGGGTTCATCATCTACACCTTCATCTTGGGGTTCCTGGTGCCCCTGACCATCATTTGTCTCTGCTACCTGTTCATCATCATCAAGGTCAAGTCCTCGGGGATCCGAGTGGGCTCCTCCAAGAGGAAGAAGTCGGAGAAGAAGGTGACGCGCATGGTGTCCATTGTGGTGGCCGTGTTCATCTTCTGCTGGCTCCCCTTCTACATCTTCAACGTCTCCTCCGTCTCCGTGGCCATCCACCCCACCCCGGCCCTCAAAGGCATGTTTGACTTCGTGGTGGTCCTCACTTACGCCAACAGCTGTGCCAACCCCATCCTGTACGCCTTCCTGTCGGACAACTTCAAGAAGAGCTTCCAGAATGTCCTCTGCCTGGTCAGGGTGGGCGGTGCGGACGACGGGGAGCGGAGTGACAGCAAGCAGGACAAATCCCGGCTGAACGAGACCACGGAGACCCAGAGGACCCTCCTGAACGGAGACCTCCAGACCAGTATCTGAACCGTCCGAATCACACAGATGCCAAGACCTGCCTGACAGTGACGGGCCACCCTCTCCCCACCTCTTCCCAACTCTCCCCTGTCACACCTGGCTTCTAGAATCTCGAATTGCTCAGCATGAGGCCAATTCAGCAAACTGTGTTTGAGTGTGCTTGTCTGAGTGAATGATCTTGTGTTGCAATGAGTTTCCTTCTCCCCCTTCTCCCGTCGCCCCCCCACCCCCAGCACACACACACACACACACACACACGAAATGTCAGTACAGGCAGGCAATCTCATGCCCAGTGTGCCCTTGGGGGATGCGTAGGCTCAACAAAAAAGCCTTTGATGTCTCTATGTATGCGCGTTCCGTGCCCTGTATGTACTCTTGTGTGCTCCAGTTAAGACCCACTATCCGCTCCTGCCTAGCTGTTACCTCCCCTCCCCCGTGTTCATGCGCACATGTAGCCAATTCAAGGGGTGGACATTGCTTACAGTCTGCTCCCTGCCAACGTGGACTGACCGTGAAGCCAAGGAAGTGTATGCTCCGTGGGGACCCTCTCTCGGCATAGGCCTTTCCGTGGCCTCAGGGAGGACCCAGCGCTGTTTGTACAGAGGCGGACTCAAGTGGCCAGCTGTTTTCACAGACTGGGGAGGGTGGGCTATTTTTGTATTCTCTTTCTGAAAGGGGGTCTCCTGTGTTCCCCAGTTCCCCGCCTCACAAACCCCAACTCTGCCCAGGCAAGTCTACTGCATCTCCCCCAGGCCTGTGGGTCCTGAATCAAAAAGGGAGAAGGGGACCCTATCTGGAGACCCAAGACCTGACTCACTCTCCCACCCCTACCCCACCCCCTGCTCAAAAACACCATTAATGGCTGTGGTCATCGATCGTGGTATTTATTCACAACAAAAGCTTGCCTGGTTCAAAGATTGCATTTTCACATCTCAAATGGCTCTAATTCTTAGGGAGCTCTAAGAAATGCAGAATCGAATACCGTGAATAAAGGAAAAGGGGGAAAAAAATTTTAAAGGATGCTGACGCTTCTGGAAGAAGCGGTCTTATCCCTGCCCCCACCCCCACCCCCCCTCTCCTGGTGGAAATAAAGGAGGAAGAGTGAAGTACCATGACATCTCAAAGAGAAACTGCGGAATTAGTACCTCTCCGATGTCAGACACGGCTTTCAAGCGACCCCGCAGGGGACCCCTGGAGGCTTTGTGACTTTGACACCGTGCGCACAGCGGGGCGCTCAGAACATCCCAGCGCCCAGGGGCCCACGGCCCTGCTTCTAATCTGAAAGCGTCCCTCTTCAGGTCCCTGATAGCAACTTTCCCCTAATTCTCTTGCAGCTCCACAAACCAGGGCTGTCTGAGGGATGGGAGAGGGGAGTAGGGTGGGGGTAGGGATGCCGCCCCTGTTCTGTGTCATTCCCCAACGTATTGACAGTGGCTCCGAGAAATGTGCCCGCCGAGATTTATGGCGATAAACCAGTGCGTGCATGTGAACGCGCGCGGAGACGGAGAGGTGAACCGCTACGATGCGGCCGGTGGCAGATGGTCACAGATAAGTACGCGCAATAAAACCCCACAGGCTTCCTCAAAGCTGCCACACCTGAGCAACAGTCGCTCCCGCTCTGTCTCTACCTCCTCCTCTTCCTCCTGATTGACTTCCAGAGCCACCCGCTGGGCGTTCCAGGGGGCGCGTTTTAAACGCAGCATTTCCAGGCTGTTGACGGGATGCCCCCAGGGCCCCTGGATCAACACTGGCGTTTGGCGGGAAAACCGGTGAAGTGCTAGTCCAGGCAGACAGGTGACAGCTAGTGCACACAGGTGCCTGTGGCCAGAGAGACCTGCTCTGAAGGCCGGTGGCACCTTGAAGGGCCAGGCGTATCCAGATACGAGGTGTGGGCGTGGACCTAGGACTACAGGGCGGGGTCTTGAACACAGACGCTCACGTGCTCCTCCCACCCACCGCCCCACCCCTCCCAAAGCCGCCATCAGGTTTTACATAGCAGTGGGGAAGCCTCTGTTCGGGGTTTGAAGTAGTTATGTCAGGAGTTGGGGTCCCTGCATGGTGCGAAGAGTAAGGCGTGAGGTGGTCCAGTCCATCCAGAGGCTTCTCAGAAGAAAGTTCTCACGATGCCCTTCCCCACCTCAGCCGCTGCACCCTCTGACACACACGGGGCAGGCACTGAGAGTCCAAATCCACTTGGCGATGATACGTTATTACCAGTTTCTTTCTCTCTCTCTCTCATTTCTTCACCCTCATCACCACCCTGCTCCCCCCCCCCCCAATTTCTCTGTTCACTGTAGGAATTATTTACTCTGCTTTTTTTTTGTTGCTGTTAATCCAAGAGGGAATACAAATCCAACATTAAAACTTAACACTAGACCCATTCAACCAGTCAGCACGAAACTATATCTGCTGAGAGCACAGGGAGACTAAAAGGTCGTTCTGTCCATGGGCCGGAGGGGAATCTCTGGGCGTAGGTACCTCTGTGGGCTCCTTGAGGGGGGGTGGGAGGGGGGTGTTCTGCGGCCTGGGTTGCATGACAACAGCCAGTCTCTCTGGGATAAGAGAGTTCGTTGTCTCATGTTGGACACAGACTTGGGACATGGATGGGTCCTGAGCAGAGCTGGTGCCGGCTAAGAAGACCGGAGGAGAAGCTCCTGGTGTGGGCGGGAGGCAGAGGGAACACGGTGGCTAGGGTCTCAGTGTCGTCCTCTCCAGAGTGGCAGGGAGCCCAGTGGTGAAGCCGGTGACCACCAGCGCAGCAATGGGAGCCCTGCAGCCCGCTCTCCGGCACAAAGATGTGATGGTCAGCTTTCAGGGTGCCTTCAGCCCTGGGACCCTTCCAGGGGAGCTTCAGTGGGTGCTGTAGGCTTGGCGGGGGTCACCATCAATTCAGCAGCAGTGTGCGTTGGGGGCTGGTTTCCAAGATGGGCCAGAATGACTGCTTGCCAAAGTTTGGGGCCCCGGCTGCCCCGATGGAAGAGGCTGCCACCCGGTCACTGAGCTGAGACGAGCTGTCCAGGTATCCGTTCCGGACCTCAGCCGTGGTTCCGCTTGGCAGACGTGAGTTTCCAGAGGAAACTCCCAGCAGGCAAACCCTCTAACTCTTCCTCCCGGCAGCTCGTCCCGAACATGGGGCTTCTGGGACGGTGTCCTGCTGACAGTGGAGCCTGATGGATGCTTCAGACCACGAGGGTCGTGGCTGACACCTCAAGGCCCGCCTTCCACATGCCCACTGTCACCCCCCTCCCCTCCTTGCTGCAGTCCTCAGGCGGGCGCCGACAGTGCACGTGTCTGGACGGCGGTGCTTCAGAACCAGGCTAAACAGGAACCCAGCCGTGCTCCCAGTGAGGATGACACACCGTGGAGAGGGATGCAGTTAAGGTGCTGCCCGGTGTCTTCAGCACAGGGCCCCGGAACACCTGCCCACTGCTGGGGGAGAATATGCAGCCGGGGAGCCACACCCCATGGAGGGGGGGGGAAGGAGAGGATGAAGATTTCTTTGTTTCCCTCTCTCAGCTTCCCTGGCATCAGTGAAGAGACAGGCAAAGGGGGAGGACAGAGCCTCTGTGTGACTATGGGGGTCTGGTTGGCTGAGGTGACTCACTTCCCGTCCTGGTCCTGCTGGGGCTGGAGCAAACAAGGGACCCCGGGCTAGAAGGGCTTCTGTTAAGCCCAACCTTTCCACGATTGTGATATGAGATGCCCCAGGAACTCAGGATAAACGCTGATGATTAATTACGTAGGGGAGCCATTCGGCGGCATGAAGGACGGATAGGCATGACGTCAAGGCAGACTGGTCACAGCTGGTGCACACGTGGTCCTGGGGCCAGAGAGACCACCTCCTGGGGCCAGGAGACCGGGGTCTGTCGCAGACATCCCAAATGTGCAGGGCCAGGAGTCAGGTTCACGTCCAGTCCTGGCCCCTGTGCACGTGTCTGTGCATTGGACATGTATGTGCACGTGCAGGTACGTGTGCGTGTGCAGGCCTGGCTAGGGCTGATGCAGACAAGGCCCCCACAGGTGAGAGGGGCCCACTGACAGAGCAATCAGAGTGTCGCCCGAGGCAGCCACCCAGCAAGACAGTGGCCACCAATGGGGGAAGAAGTCACAGGGAGGGAAAGGGTGACCCGGCGGGGGAACTGCTGCCTTGGCACAGCAGGGGGAGCCGGGGTGGCACGGGGGCTTCCTTGCTGGACAGCTAACCTCAAAGTGAGCAGCTGCTCCTTGGGAGGAAGAGAAGGGTTTCTGCTCCTGCAAAGAGTTACAAGGAGAAACCCACGCATGGGGCAATTCTGGCCAGGCTGGAGGGTCGCTGTGGGTCGGGATGGACTCTAGGGCAGAGACTTGGCTTGGTCGGTTGGAGCACAGGGGGTGACTGTGGGCGTGACAGCGGACTGCAAACCACAAGTCAGCAGTTTGAAACTCCAGCCACGCCTCATGAGAAAGGTGGGGCTTTGTAATCCTGTCCTGAGGGACCCCAGGACCAGCCCCACCAAGTCGGACCGGGTCCACACAAGTCAGAATGGGCTCAATGGCTGGAAGTTTGGTTCTTTTTATTGTTTTAATTGGTCCCTTGAAATGCATGTGCACGGAGGCACATGCACGTGCTCCCCTGTGGTCCACACACATGCAGGTGTGCAAGCGGGTGGACATGTAGATGATATGTGTAGAGGACATGCATGTGTGCACACATATGTACTGTCTCCGCTCTCTCCCTCTCTCTGCGGCTACGCCTCCCAGGTATGGCTTCCCAAAGGGCTTCCTGAGCGGGGGGAATGTACCATCAGACTCCCTCACTTAGCATCCAGGCATAGGAACTCATGTTGCTCTCTGCACGGGACACACCGCACAGCGGGTGGGTGAGGGCACCAGGTCAGATCACAGAGGACACCCCAAGGCCCAGCAGCGTGAGTCACCTGAGAGCGTGCGGGTCAGAGAGGGGCCACGTCCAGCCTCGGAAGGTTCCTCCCCTGAGCGACGGCTCACACAGGAGGGGTGCCCTGCCCCCACCCCACCCGCTACAGAAGATCTCTTGTTCCGGGGCAGCATTCTAATGAGCATTTCCTTCTCCCATTGGGTTTGTTTGGTTGGTTGGGGGTTTTTTTGGGGGGGAGGGAGGCATCACTGCCCTCAGGTGGTGGGAGTAGGAGGCCCAGCCTTTGCTCCTGTGGAGCTGGAATTGAACCTCTATCCCAGTGGGCCGCAGTCCCGTGCACAACCACTACGCCACCGGGGCTCGGCCGGTTGGTTGGGTTTCTTTAAGTTGCAATTCTCACATTGCAAACTCTCCCGGATGCTGGGATGCTGACTCCCCCCATAGGTCCCTCAGCCATCAGAGTCCCTGGCCCGGCCGGCCCACCGCAGCTCCTTTCCTCAGCTCAGGATGCTGTGTGGGCACGACTTTCAGGAGCCTGGCAGCATGCACCGGGAAGAGAGGGTTAGAGCCTTTGATGAACAGCAGCCCGTCCCCAGGGCTCTTGCTCAAGATTAATTACAGTTTAGCTCGGGCCCAGCTGCACTGCCAACCCGGCGTGGTCGACGGCACTCGCTCGCCTGCGCTTGGGCCGGATGCAGGCTGGCTTTGCTTGGCTCCAGTTCCAGGGCTTCTTGGCAGATGGAACTCCTCTGCTCCTTTCCAATTCAATGCCCAGCGAGGGGCCGCCACACATTGACGGGGCACAGCGCCCCTCCACAGCCCGCTCCTCTCTCTCACACACACCTTCATGCTCTCTCCTGGCTGAGAGGGCTCTGTGACTCCCACCGTGTGTGTGTGTGTGTGTGTGTGTGTGTGTTGTCTTTGCATCCATGGAAACCCAGGTTTCTTTCTCCACACCCAGCAGGGCTGTACCCATCCAATGGATCAGAGAAAAGTCTGGGCTGCGATCCCCAACAGGCTGCTGTGGCTGAGCGGACACAGGAACGGGGACTTGGGGGGGATGACAGGGGATTCCTCACTCTGCCTCGAGGCCCAGCATAGGACACACGAGCAGCTGCAGAGGCAGTCTGGCCGGGTGCTGAAGTGGCACGTGGGGTTGGCAGCAAAGTCGTCTTCTGGGGTGGGCAGCATCTTAGACCCTTCCCCCAGAGGAGCCTGTACGGAGCTTTGGGCAGCAGGGCATTGTGAGCCGGGGATCATATAGGCTGTACTGTGTCCCATCTGAGTTGGTGTCCTTTCATCATACCACACAAACAGACAGACACACACACACGCACACACACACACAGATACAGACATGAGCATAAGCAGACACAGGTACACAAACACAGAGACAGACACACAGGCACAAAAGTACACAAACACCCACATAGACACAGAGATACACACAAGCACACACACAGTTCTTAAAACGATGCTCACCCTTATATTTAAAATGACGATGTTTTCATTCTAAAATGCCTTCTCATCTTTGCAGGTTCTATAAAGCCCCCCTTGAGCCACTCAGAAAGGGCTACTGGCTTTCATAAAGCCAAGGCAGGGCAGATATCTACCATAGACACTCGTGGATAAGCCAAGTTTTTCGGCACATTTTTAATGCCGCTTCTGTGGTACAATTAGGTGCCTTGGCTGGTATTTGGGTCAGCTTTTGCCCGAGTACACACGGTAACCTTGCCAGTGTGGGGACAGAGTAGGGTCCTAGGGTCCCATGAGAGGGGTCCCAGTTCCTCCCCTGACCAACATTGTTCAAGTACAGCCATGGCCTGTCTGTCTGTCTGTCTGTCTGGGGAGCCTGGAGCACTGCCAGGGCACTGGGCGAGTGCCCGAGGAGCTCCTGGCCTTGATGTGCTAGGAAGAAAGACCTGGCAACTTGTCCTTGACATCAGCAGGGACCACACAATGAAGACAACCTGGGAGTATGTGCTGAGCAGGGCAGGGTGCAGTTCCAGGGCAGCAAGCAACAGACTCAGGGTGAGGACCCCCAACCACACCTCCATTGGCTCCTCTCCCCTTCCCCCGCCCCCTGCTGCCCTAGCCTATAACAGGCCCTTTATTTTGTCCCATTTTAACCCTCTGTTGGGATTACGGGAAGGGGAATGGAGCACACTGTCCAGCCAACAAGTCCCACATATCCTGCTTCTGACATCAAGTGCCACCCCCACCCTACCCCCATGTGGGGACCCTGTCCACTCCTCCCCGTATTCACATTTGTCCTCTGTCCATCTCTCTCTCTGTCTCTCAGATCCCTTTCTGCCTTCTGGGCCTTCTCTTGGGCAAGTGCTGCCCACTGGATCTTGTCCTGTTGATGGTCTGAAGGAGCTTGCCGTGTGTGTGTGCGTGTTCAGGTCCAGGCCTGCGACAAAGTGGCAGTTTAAAGAGTTCTGCCCACATTTCTCTGACCAGTTAAGCAAGCATTTCATAAGCAGGCGAGCAGCAGGAAGTGGTCCTTAGCTGGACACACACACACAATGGCTGGTTTCCAGCTGTTTTCCAGGGTGAAGGAGGAGACCACTTCCCAATGCAGGTCATAAACAGCCACCAGCAGCTGCCAAGATCACCTGCACACAAGCCATGGCAGGCAGCTCCAGGGCCAGAGAGGGCTGGAAGCCCCTTCCTGGGAGAGGTCTCCGTTCTAGCCTATGGTGCATCTGACGCAGACTAGGCATTTCCCTGCTCCCTCCCTGTTCCATAGTCAACTTACCTGTCACTCGCCAGCTGTCACTCACCAATACAAATCCAGCAGGTGTCCCCAACAGTGGATCAGTCATTGTCAGAGAACACAGAAAAGACTTCCTACACCAACTCCCCCCCACTCCCAGCATCGCACCCCCTCTCTGTTCTTGTGAGCTGGGCTGACTTCGCTGTCAGGAGACTGGTGGTGTACAAGTTCAACACTCAGCTAACTGCCAGGTTGGTGGTTCGAAACCACTGGCCGTACCAGCAGAGAAGGATGTGGCAGTCAGCTTCCCGCCCTGGAAAACCCTCTGGGGGTGTCCTAGCCTGTCCTCTGGGGGCCCAGAAGTCAGAATCCATGCAAGACACCAACGGGGGAGGTTTAGCTTGACGCTGATGGTGCGAGTGCTGGAATCCAGCCTTTGGGTGTTGACCCCGGCCTTGGAAGTGTAATGGAAACTTCTGTCTGCTTCTTTCTACCTTGATCTCCAGAGGCTGGATGGAAATTTGCCTCTCGGGGTGGGGCCGGGTTGACTAGAGAAACAGATTCAGAGACGCTTGTGGGTGTGTAAGAGAGAGCTGTCCATCAAGAAGTCACCGTGCACCCAGAAAACATCCCAGCCCAGTCCAACGCAAGTCCTCAAGCCCGATACTGACGTGGACTGGGCTGGGTGTTTTGTGCCCTCTCCTGATCCACGCAGCCACATGCGATGGCTGATGTAGGGAGAGTGCAGGCTGGTGGGTCAGGGTGGTACAGATCCAGGGGTGGTCTCCGCGTGGCTCCTCATCTGGAAGGTGAAAGTGGGAGGGGGGGTCTGCGGCACGGGGGAGGGGCCCTCCAGAGAGTCATTTATCTCAGTCGCACCTCCGAGGGTTGTCATCAAGGTGCGACCTGCTTGACAGGCTAACCTCCACCCACATCTTCTTGTCAGGTGACCAGATGTCCCACTTTTTTTTGGGGGGTGGGCATCACTGCTGTCCGGCGGTGGGAGTAGGAGACCAGCCCCACTGCTGGAATTGAACCTCCGTCCCAGTGGGCTGCAGTCCCGCGCACAACCACTACGCCACCAGGGCTCTGCCCAACGTCCCACTTTTTAACAACTTAACAACGTCCCGTGGCATTTTAAAATTAAAATGTTACAATGCTATTTTTGCATTCTATCAACATTTTGTTGCTCCATATAGGCCAAATTTTTAATCAAGAACCCACCCCCGGTCAATGGTGTCCCGCTTAAAATCTGGTCGCTTTATGACAGGTGCCATGTTGGCATAAAACACCTAACTCTCACGCCCTCTTTCTGCGCTCCATGGACACAGGGAGTCCTAGGACAGGCCCCAAAGGCCTTGCACAGCGCCAACTGCAAAAGCAGTCTTCAACCATGTGAGGCGGCCGGTGGCCTTCATTCATCAAGAGGCGTCTGGATGGTCTGCAGCTGGATGTTTGTGTGACCGTATTCTCCCGGCATCTGGTGCATGGGTCTTCGGCTGTTTGCTGCCTGCTCGGTCTGTACCTGGAGAGGTTACCCTGCCTGACTTCCTATGAAGCTCTCAGGGGCAGAAGTACCTCTGTCCAATCAACTCCTCTCCCTGGGGGCAGTGGAAAGGAGGGAGACCCTTGAGGGGATGGATGGACACGGACTCCGATAGAACAGCAGCTGCGAGGATGGCATGGGTGTGGGAGCCCAGGTGTTTCATCCTGCTGTCCATCTGGTCCCTGTGAGTGGGAACCGGCCCCACAGCACCCGGCGACCAGGACAAGTGTCCTTGAAACAACTGCCTTGTTCCTACACTCGCAAGTCGGGCGTTTTGGGACTCCTCAGTGACCTTGCTGTTTACAAGGACACGAGTTCTGCTAGATAAACCGATTCACCAGCACCCATAGGCGGCATGGAAGGAACTTGGGGGGGGGGGGAGATGTGCTCAGGAGGCCGCCAGCTGTGCGATTTCCACCCTGGTCCCCGATGAGCGCTGAGAGACTGTGCGCGGCACAGAGTGAACCCCTCAGAGGCCCCAGGGAAGCGGGGTAGAGCATCTCACAATGAGTTTCAAGCCTCTCAGTCCAACTAAACACCTACCTTCAGAAAGTTCCCGAGGGCTTTAACGAGCCCCCGTGGCCCAGTGGGAGGCACTTGGCTGCTATGGTCGTTACAAATCTGGTGCCAACCTGAGACCATTAAGAGTGAAGGGGCCGAGTCTTGCCTGTCAATCCGGTTGCAGCTTGATGACCTCATTTGGAAATGCAATGGAGAGAAATAGACACACACTCTCTGCTTGACATTCCTGTTGACAAGCCTCACAGGGCCACATTGATGCAGTCAGAACCACGTGGAGACCCACACCAGCACTGAGATGCTCCCACGGCCACTGGATCTACAAGACTCCCCCCTCCCCCAGTAGCCTGTGATCTTCCTGCATTCGGCATCATTGCACGTGTTGCGTGAGTCTGAAGAGGAATTGACAGACTGGTATCGGGCATATGGGCTGGTATCAGACTCTTGGACTTGACGTGGACTGGGCTGGGCTGTTTTCTGAAGATACAATTGCCCTTTGATATAAAGTTCTCGCAGCTAGTTGGCAGCAGACCAGCGCCTAACCCGCCCCACCACCCGGGCTCCTTGACGGGCACATAGATTATGTTCTGCTGCCTTCTCCCGGGAGTCTGAAAAGACAGGAGGCTTTCCCCTGTTGAACAACTGCCCCTCTCCGGAGCAGCCTCACATCAAACCAGGACACGCGGTCCTGCCTGAGCTTCCTGCTTCCATGAAGAGTGACCGTCTGGGAAGCCCGCAGGGCCAGTTCAACCCTGCCCCTGAGGATTACCGTGTCTCTGCAGGACTCGATGGCACTGAGTCTGTTTGTTGGTTTTCTCATCCTGGCCGGGGCGTGAAGCTTCGTGGGCCGACCGTGTCATGTGTGAAGAAAAGCAAATCAGGCAGCAGGAAAGTAAGTGCAGTCCCATGTCTGCCTGACCAGGGGCTGTGAGCCCCCGCCTTTCTCCCCCCTGGGAGTTCAAACGGATGGCTTTGTGGTTAGCGGTCCAAGGCTTGGTCCACTGTGCTGTGGGGACTCCCTGCTCTTCTCTTTCCGTGTCTTCTCTCTCATAGTCCTTTCTGGCCGAATGGCTGCCTGCGCTGCAAGCCTAATGAAACGTGGGTCCCTAACAGGACGGTCCCAGGGAGAACTTCTGACCTCCCTACACGTCACCTCACACAGCCAAACAGCTAGACACATCGCCGCACTACAAAAGACCGAGGTCTCTGTTCTTCCTCCAGTGGGCCAGCAGGGCTGGCCTGAGGCCGGGAGTGCTGGCTGTGCAGCCATCTGCATCACTCCGGGTCTGGCTGCGAACAGATGGCCCGCTCAGAAGGGACCCACCGAGATGAAGGTAACGTGGGGGCGTTACAGATGGGGGTGACTAGAGGGAAACTTCCAGAGCTGGAGGAGGTGCCCGGAGACCAGGCCAGGTCTCTGCTTTACTGCAAGAGGCAAGGGAGGGAGCGTGACACCGTGACTCAGCCACTGCTGGGTCCACGGGGGACGTCTTCCTCCTCCTGGCTGGGTCAAGCCCCACCAGCATCAGAGGATGAGAGATAGTGGAGAGAGTTCTCGGGCACAGAAGAGAGGGGGGATGGGGAGGAGGTCCCTGGAGAAGCAGCTGGGCTTACCTCGCTCCACAGGGTACCCTCCATCTTGGAACTACAGCCCTGTCCGGCTGCCGACGGACGAAGGGGATGAGACTGGGGCATGCTCCTGCAACCACTCATCCCAGGGAAATGTGAGCTTGACAGCTGCTCCCCTCTGCGCTATCTGTTCCTCCAGCCCTGCAGGCCCCAAGAGGAAAGGGTCTCCCCTGCAGTTGCCACTGTCCCTGCAGGTCCTCCTGGGTAGCTGTGGGATGTCTCAGAAGCCACTGTCCTTCGGCAGGTACGGTGGGCGTCTCCAGGTAAGGTGGGGTGGCTTCTTCAGTGGATCGCTGTTCTCTAGTTGAAGGGGACCGCTTCCCCTTGAGGTCCCTCCTGCCCTCAGCAGTGCACATAAGCACACACCACCCAGAAGCAGTCGGCCAAAGTCATCAGCAAGTTCAGGTGAAGAAGAGTCCCTTTCAGTTCCATATGCCACATTCCGAGCATTCCATAAGGAATATTCCAAAGATTTCACAGAATTTTGGGGCGAGAGGAGGGCCAGCATAAGGTCAAAGTATCTGGGGAAGAGTCAGTTCATCTGATCCTCTTAATTCCATCCCAAAGGAATGACCGGCCCCCTTGATAACAGGCCTAAAGTGCACCAGTTTCCAACCATCCTTTCTTCCAAGAACACTGTCTGTACTTCTTCCCATAGAGGGTCACTCCTTCTCCCGGTCATGCAGAGCCCATTCAATGATCTTGTCAAGGACATCCGTTCTCCTTCAATGTTCCCTACTGCTCTGTCAGTTTTCACGTACTGAGAATACAGGGCATGGGTCAGGTGTCCCACAGTCTTCAAAGGACATTGTGGCTTTTAAAAAACGTTTCAAAGAGGTCGGTCTTCTGAAGCAGATTTGCTCGATGCACTATGCCCTTCAATTTCTTTTTGTATATCTCATATGTTTGAAATGAACTCATTTATCATGAAAGGCTCCAAGTCCATTTAGTTTCACTTTTCTTCCTCTTTTATTTATTTATTTTTCTGCATCACTGCGCCCTGGTGGGAGTAGGAAGCCCAGCCTTGCTCTTGGAGAGCTGCTGCTGGATTTGAACCATCAGCCCTGTGGGCCGCAGTCCTGCACACAACCACTGTGCCACCAGGGCTTAGCTTTATTTTTTGGGGAGGGGGGGTGCATCACTGCCCTCTGGTGGTGGGAGTCAGAGGCCCAGTCTTGCTGCTGGATTTGAACCTCCAACCCAATGGGCCGCAGTCCTGTCTCTTTTATTTATTTATTTTTGTTTTTTTGTTCTTTGTTTTTTTGGGGCATCACTGCTCTCCGGTGGTGGGAGTAGGAGGCCCAGCCCCACTGCTGGAATTGAACCTCCATCTCAGTGGGCCGCAGTCCCGCGCACAACCACTACGCCACCGGGGCTCAGCCCCTTTTATTTTTTTAAGCCACTCAGACCAATACTTATGCCTGACAGGTAAAGAATTGGGAGGGCTCAACACAAGAACACACTGTCCTAACAATCCGGCATTCTGTGACACTCACCTTCCCAACACAATCGCTGAATTCAAAATGGGTGCATAAGCAAATGTGATGAAGAAAACTGATGGTGCCCAGCTATCAAACGTTATAGTATCTGGAATCTTAAAGGCTTAAAGTTGAACAAGCAGCCATTTAGCGCAGAAGCAACAAAGCCCACATGGAAGAAGCACAGAAGCCTGGGGGGGTCACGAGGTATTGACAGGAGCAGGTACCAGAAGATCCAAAACAAGTATATCAAGGCCAACGATGAGGGTCAGAGTGGAGACCCAAACCCATCTGTAGACAATTGGGTGTCGCCTCCCAGAAGGGGCACAAGGAAGGGACGAGTCAGCCAGGGGGCCCAGTGTAGCACCAATGAAATGCATAGCATTCCTCTAGTTCCCTAATCCTCCCCTCCGCCCCACTATCATGACCCCAGTTCTATCTTACTGGGGTCTAGTAGACCTGAGTGTGCACATTGGTACAGATAAGAGCTCTCCACAGATGGAATCCAGGACAGACAAACCCTCAGCATGGGTAATAGGAGTAGTGACACCATGAGATTCGGGGAAAACTGGGGGGAGAAGGGGGAGAAAGGGGAAACCAACTGCAATGATTGATGTATAAACACCCTCTCCCCACCTCCAAGGGGGATGAATAATAGAAATGTGGGCAAAGAGAGACAGCAGACAGTATAAGATATGAAAAAATAGTAATATATATAATTATCAAGGGGTCACGATGGTGGAAGGGTGGAAAGATGCTGATATCAGCGACTCAAGTAGAAAAAAAATTTTTAAATGATGATGGCAACCCATGTACAAATGTGTTGGCTACACTTGATGGATAGTTGTAAGAGCCCCCACTGAAGTGATTTTTTTTTAAAGAAACGGGAATTTTTGCTTTGTTTTTCAAGAAGCGCAGTGTATATAGTTAGAGTCCATCTCAACAAATGAAATCAGTGGCACAATCCTGTCAAGTCCCCTGTAAATGCGGTTCTTTCATTCATTCCTCCTGCCTTCTGCAAGATCCTATCCCTCCCCTCTCTCAGGGACAAACCCTGTCCCTGGTCTCTTCACAGTCATGATTAAAGTCTTCTTTCGGTGTAGAAACCAGCATTTCTTTTCGTGATTTTCCTTATGCGAAGGGTTTATTAAATATTTATTTCTGTTGAGAGTGACTCAGCCTCGAGGTTTGCCCATGCTTTGTGGCACTAACGAGGGTCACCACCGTTCTTTATCGATGCGCGATCTTTCATTGTGGGAACACAGTTGTTTTCTTATCCTTGGAGTTCTGTGTACTTCCCGTCTTTTATGGAAATGGCTGCATGTGCTCCTGATTTCTCGACTGCTGCTTCTGGGATGTTGATGGTGCATCCAAGTAAAATAAAATCCCTGACGATGTCCGGAGTCTGTTTCCCTGTGTGCTGTGATGTTGCTTTTGGGTCCAGTTGTAAGGGTCTTTGTTTTCTGCTGCGGTGCAGTCTTTGATCTTCATCATCAGGACCTCCAGACCCTCTTTGCTTTCAGCAAGCAAGGCTGTGTCACTGCATCTTGCTCAGGAGCCTCCTCTGATGCCGAGACCACGTGCTTCTACATGTGGGCCAACTCCTCGATGTTGTTCTCGGCGTGCGGCTTGCACAGAGATAAATGCCGCTGCAAGGCCTGCCCCCCTCTCTTGCTTCCTGGTGATCGGACCAGCTTGCTCCTGCTTTTGCTAGTTCTCTGCCTCAGCCTGTGGGCTATGCTACCTAAGGGCCAGGCCGAGCCGTGGATCAGGTTGCTAGAGCTGGCGGCTCCTTCGAGATCAGCTCCACCTGCTCATGGTGCCGACGTCACTTGGGCTTGAGGCTGGTGGATCCTGTCGCTTTGCATTGCTTCAATTCGATAGCCCATCAGGCTGGCTTTGTTGGATCCCATCAACATGAACCAACTGTTGATGACTCACCCTGCTGTTTGCTGCCTGTGGGCAGACTGCCTGCCTTGCCAGAGGGAGGACTCCACTGTCTGCTTGCTTGACCTTGGGTCTGGCAGCCCATATGAATTGAGGGACTTCCAGTATATTAACTGCTGTGGGGAACTGAGTTGAACTGAGCCCACTGTATGGCTGTGTGGACTAATTAGCTGTTATAGTCCTTCTCGTTGTATAGACATATCCCATATATATATATATATATATATATATATATATATATAATTTCATTATATTCAGATTATATAATCATAAGTGTCATGAGAGCTTTCTCAGCTTCACCCATGAAGGCTTCTTTCTCATGACCACTTGGTCTGTGTAGAGGGCCTCCTCTGAGCAGTTTCAGCAGCTCTGGGCATGGCTGACCTGTCCCTCTGGGCTTCTGCGACAGGTTCCACCGGCACGTCCTCTGGATCGTCGCACTGGCTGGCATGTCTTCCTCTGTGTGACTCCTCAGTGCTGGATGGTCCCAAGCTTCCGTCTCAACTCCAGTCTCTTCTTGGTCCCCCTCCCTGCCGGGGTCACCTGTCCCTGCCCATGGCCTTGAGCCGGAGGGTCCCCAGCATGACTTAGGTGGGAACAGTGAGGCCTGCAAAGTGGCGAGAACTGAAGGGGTGTTTCGTGATGAGCCTACATCCTGTATTACTTCGGTCCTAAGCGCCTGGTTTGCATACACTGCTGCCTGCTTAGCAATTCCACTTCCAGAACTGCGGTCTTCCTGACACACAGCCCAGGCCTCGTCCTTCTCAAGACTTCTAGGTCTCAGAGGCACCCAGTTACTCAGGGCTAAAGCCAGAAGGACTTCCTAATCCCTCTCTCTGTCCCCCTCCCCTCCCAACCCGTCTGGCAAACACGCAGGCTCTTCCTTCCAGACATGGGCCCTTTGCCTGGACTGTTCTTGCTGGTGCCGTCCAGAGGACCCCACCAGCCCGTGCCTCCCTCACCGCTGCTGTGTGCGAGCCATGGAGGCAGTTCGGTGTCCACCCACCCTGTCTGAGGTCTCCTTCAGTTTTGCTGCCCCTCTGCTGGACCAGGGTCTGACAGAGCACGTGAGCTGGAGTCTCGTCGCCCTTGCCCCTAAAGCGTGCCCTGGCCGTCCGTGCCTCTTCCACACAGACTGGCTGAGACTGGCTGCTTCTTTTCCTTTCGAGGTCTAGATATAGGGCCAAGTCTACATGTCAGGGCTCCGGCTCACACATGCATGGGTTCGTTCCAAGCAGGATGGGGATGGCAGTCCCCTGTGTAGCTCACCTGCTGTCAGAGGCCCTGCAAAGTAAAGCTTCCGATCCAAACCAGGGCCGGGGAGGTGGGCAGGTCGACTGGGCCAGGGAGATTTAAAGCAGGAGAGTCTGCTCGGAAGGGTACGGCGACCGTCTTTGGCATCTCCAAAGGGTCTCTTGAGACACTCCGAAGAGCTCAGAGAGGAAGGCCCACGATCAGAAGGACGGGCCCCGCAGCTGCAGCCCCAGTTTCAACCGAAGAACCTGGTGAGGGCAACGTGGGGCCGGGCGGTGCTTCACTCTTGGTACAGAGGCTGCAGGGACCTGGAGTCGCCTCCACAGCACCTGACCATGGCCAAGGCCACCACGGGAGCCTGTGGCTCAGTGGGCGAGGCCTGCAGAAGGAGGAGGCTGTCTACTCCCTGGCTGGGAGACCCACGGGCATCTACCCTGTCCTAGGGGGTCCAGGAATCAGACGGACTCAAAGGGGCAGAGTTTGAGTTTCATTTTATCTCTAAAGATGTAAGATGGAAGGAAAAGAGCCCAACACCATAAGTTCTCTCTCTCTCTTTCACACACACACACACACACACACACACACACTCACCCCTAAACCCAAAACCATGTTGCAACCCTAAAAGTAGGCGGCACCCTGGGACTCTTCTACTTCCCAACACCTTGCTGTCCTTTCCCATCTCTGCACCGTCGCCCTCATCCAGCCCCTGGAGCCTGGTTCTAGCCCAGGGGTGCTCACATTTTTCCAGCAAGCGAGCTCCTTATAAAATGGTCAAGTCAAAATGATCTACTCACTACAAAAGTGCAAAACATATATGTATGCTTACTTACTACATTTGTTCATAAACGCGTTGAGAATTCTTTAGATGTAGAAGGTATGTTTACGTTCCTCGCCTAACCATTTGAGTCCCTGTTGCACAACACAGCACAGTTAGCTGTGTACATTTTTGTCATGGCCTGAATTGACTCTCATGACTTGCACTGAATGGACTGAGCCAGGGATACCTAGTCCAGACAGGAGCTGCTGACAGCCAGCCTCAAGCACACATCATCAGTCCTGGTGGAACGGTGCTGGGACTTCATGGTCTTTATGTGCGAAAAAGGCTGACTCACATCAATGAGGAGAGCCGAATAAAGCAGATGAGGAGGAAGCAGTTTCTCATGTTTGGGTACTTTCCCTCTGCGAGTAAGTTCCAGAACTGTTCGTGTGCTCTGGACTTCAGCTGAATGTCGGCCTGTAGTGTCAAAATCTTCGACTCTGTGGGAAAGTGAATCGTTCTTGTCTTCTTACGTGGTCCAGCTCCCCCACTCACTCTAATACTCTTTCTTATGTTTAAAAGGAAAAAATCCAAGGGCTGAAAATTGGCCGTAAGTTAGCCTGTCAGTTTTGCTGCACTTAGCGCAGTTGTTTGCACATGCACCTGACACCTAAGATTACATCTGATTGGATGCCTGTATACCAATTAAGTGGCGGGATTGATGATAGGCTTACGTCTATTTTTTTAACGCCATGCCATCTACCCACACTATGTTTAAGATAGACAAGTAGATTGCGATGGACATACTGAGCACTGCGCACAGGAAGCGCAAGGGGGGGGGGGGCTGCTCCTCCTGCAGTACTGCAGTGCCCTCTTCAGGACAGTTGGTGAACTGAGCCTCGTCATGGGTTAGCTCCCCATCTCCCCAGTGGTGTGAGCCCGTGGTGCTGGGGCTACAATCCCGTGTGGGAAAGGTTGTATCTGGTTTTGTTTGATATGTTAGCGGGGCACTACTAGTCCAGCAGGTGTATCTGAACACAGTCTCTTCAGAGAGACAAGGACAGAATGATGAATCGCGGTCAAGCAAGCCCTGAGGGGAGGCAGGCGGATGCCGGGGCCGTGTGAAGACCACCAAGAAGCCGGGAGCTAGATGCCAAGGAGCCCAGGACCTCCCTCTAGGTCTGGGATGAGAGTGGGAGCCTCCTGCTGGAGACGGGATCCAGAATTCAAAGCGAGAGAATGTCCACGTGTATCACAGACGCCCCTGCGTGGCTGTGCTGTTGGGGCAGAGGTACAAGGTGGGGAGGGGACTCCTTTCCGAGCCCACCCCGGCAGCAGAGGTAGTCTGGGGCCCAACTTGGGGAAACTCAGTGAGCAGGTATCCTTGGTCAGGGGCTCTGGGGTAAGCACCAGCCTGCTTCTGAGTTATAAAGGCGTAAAGTCTATCGGTAAGACGCAGCAGCTCCCTGGAGACACTGGAGGACGAGGCTCAGAGGAAAGGCAGGAACAAGGGGCAGGGGGCCATGGCAGAGAAGCCCTGACAGACCAGTATGTCACCAAGTAAGTCTGATGAGAAAGCCCCATGGACACCCAGCACCTGTCCACACAGCCCGAGCCGTGCCTTCTGGGACAAGGGCCCATCTGACTTCTGACAGCACCACATGAGAGCTCCGAGGGTCTGCTGCCACCAACGTTCAAGGCGCAGCGGCTGACTGCCCAGCCCCGGTCTCAGGCCCGCACCATAGCTCTGAGGGGCCCTGAGAGGTCAATATCCAGACCCAGGAAAGAGCTCACAGGTACGCCAGGTCTAGCCCCACCAGTGGGCCCGACAGCAGGGGGCCATCCACGGGGGCACACTGCAGATCCCGTTCCAGGGAGCTCAGGTGTGTGGGAAGCAGGGTGACCCACAGAAAGCACACACAGCCAGGGGCCCGAGTGCGGGCTCAGGCTCTCACTAGCTACACAGGCTTCTGTCGGGTCTCGTCCTACACGGACGAGGAGGCCCGGGAGGGTTCCCGCCTGGCTGGCCGCGCGGTGTGGCTATCAGATCAGACTGTGCTGTGGAGGGACTCTGAGAATCAGACTGCAGCCTCGCCAACCTGCTCGCCCCTCCGAGTGCAGGGTGCCCATCCCTGGCATGAGTCCGCAGGGCCTGTCCCTCCGCTGGGGACTGGACTGTGCCAAAGGGCAGGTTAAAAGTCCCTGCTGCCTGGGGACTGTGTCAAAATTTTGGGCAGGCGCGAGAGGCAACAGGTGGGGAAGCTCCTGAGCAAGGGGCTGGCTGGCGTTTGGTGAGCTTGCAGGATCTGTCACTCTCTCTCTTTACCGCAGGACGGAGAGAAATGAAAACTCCCGTGGTAAACGGGCTTTTAACAGACAGCCTTGGAAATGTCAGGAGAGACAGGCCACACTCCACGAATCTGGGCACCAGCGAGTCATTGACAGGGGTCTCCCCACGCCCAGCTGTGCGTGCTCAAATCCGATGTCTTCTTTCCCCTCTCCAGGCAGGCAGTCGATGGAAGGCTCTATCCAGGGTCGAGTACCGGTTACAAGTTGGGCTGCTAAGCTCAAGGTCAGTGGTTCGGAACCCCCGGCCGCCCTGGAAGAGACAGGGGAGGCTTCCTTCTCCCATACAGAGTTAGTCTCTGAAGCCCTGGGGGCAGTGCTGCCCTGTCCTGGAGGGTCACGAGCGGTCAGCACTGCGTCAGTGGCACCGAGTGTGAGTGACGACCAGGGGCTGCATTCTCGGTGGTTACATGCTGGGTCACAAGAGCGGTTCTCACCCTGTGGGTCGCGACCCCCGCCCCGGGGTCTTCCTGCGGAGAGACGGCTGGTTTCGCACAGCTGACTTTGTGGTTAGCTCATTGCACGACCAGTCCCCCCAAAATAAACCAGACTCACTGCCATCGAGTCCACCACGCTGACTCACAGCGCACCCCTGTGGGCTCCGGAGACGGTGACGGTGGACGGAGTAGAGAGACCCGTCTACCTCGCGCCGAGCCAGCTGGTGGTTTCAAACTGCCGACCTCGAGCATCGGGGCCCGACGAGTAACCGCTCCTCCACCAGTGTCCCTCCCATGCGTCCTCAGTACGCCTGCCCGATGCTGACCACTAACTCGCCTGGACGCTGCCTCGGCCCCGGGCCACGGGAACAGGTCCGCCAGCGCCGGGGAGGGTTTCTGACCGCTCCGGGGCTTGGGCCAGCGAAGCGCCCCGCCCCTTCCGCCGCGGGGACTCCGCCCCCAACCAACGTGGCGCCCGACGGGGCGGAAGCGCGCCTGCCCCTAACTAAGATGGCGCCGGTCGGGGCGGGCCAGCTGGCGGAAGTGGCCCTTCCGGCTGCAGTCCGGCCGCCATGGCAGCCACGACGGCGTCCTCGGCGATGAAGCGGCTGGACCTGCGCGACCCCGCGGCGCTCTTCGAGACGCACGGAGCGGAGGAGATCCGCGGCCTGGAGCGCCAGGTGCGGGCGGAGATCGAGCACAAGAAGGAGGAGCTGCGGCAGATGGTGGGCGAGCGGTACCGCGACCTGATCGAGGCGGCCGACACCATCGGCCAGATGCGCCGCTGCGCCGACGGGCTGGTGGACGCCGTGCGGGCCACCGACC
>PVJH01023049.1:0-35546 GCA_004026705.1 Nesogale talazaci | reverse complement strand
TTTTTTAACTATAATCTGGCCCTCCAAGGGTCTGAGGGACAGTGAACTGGCCCCTGTTTAAAAAGTTTGAGAACCCCTTGTGTAGATTAACCAGAGGCTGGGGGGCTCCAATCAGGAAGTGTTTCCTTAGGGGAACAGAGAGGGCTGCTGGTGACCCTGGGCCATGCCACATGTTCACCCTGGAGGGCCTCCTTCGGTCCCTCTGAGGACACAGCCCTGGCCCTGGATTTAGCAAGCTGAAGGGATGCCCATCAACCCAGAAAACCAGCGGTGGGAGAGAGCTCAGACCCAAGGGACCTGCAGTCCAGAGAGGGGAAGAGACTTTCCGAGGTCACGCACAGCAAGGCTAAGGGAAGACTCTGGACTCCAGTCTCTTGTCTGTCCAGCTGTTCTCCTGGTGTCTCTCAAAAGGGAAAAAGGACTGGAGGCAACGCCTCACTCAGCCCTGAATGAAAGGAGATAAGGTTTGGGGCTGAGCCCCGGTGGCGTAGTGGTTGTGCGCGGGACTGCGGCCCACTGGGACAGAGGTTCAATTCCAGCAGTGGGGCTGGGCCTCCTACTCCCACCGCCAGAGAGCAGTGATGCCCTTAAAAAAAAAAAAGAAAGAAAGAAAATAAAGGTTTGTTTTTTTCTTTCTGTTTCTTCATAAGCAGCTTCTGGGATTTGATTTCTAGAGGCAGTTGCAACCCCAAATTCAGAAGGGAAACTGGCCTTCCAGTCAGGAAAACTGATTGTAGAGCCAACCCAAGCTTGGTCTGAAAAGCAGGGGAAATGACTATTTCCCTGCTTTCAGAGCAGCAGGGTTCTCACGCCCTCCCCCCCCCCCCCTTTCTGGGACTGCTGTTGGACCTGTTGACAGCCCAGTGGCTGAAGGGGTTAGCCAGGAACAAGCGTACTGGGGATCTACATCCAGCTCCACAGATGTCGCTGAGCCAGGAGATGACAGGCAAGCTGCCTCCTCCTTCTGTGAAATGGGTTGAGGGTTCCGCGAGCATGAAATAGACGATACAGGTACAGTTCCCAGTGGTATCTGGTATCTGGTATCAAGAAAAAACGGCTAGTCTCACATTGAATGGCCACACCAGTGTACAGGACTGTTCAAAACATTCCGTTTGTGGCAACACAGGTTGAGTCCAGCTCACCTGTGAGGGTTAGACAAGTTTTCTACCAGCACTCTTTGCCCCTCCTGCAAACTCTGGGCCCTTCTAGAAGTGACTTTATCACAATCTCTCTGGGAAGTTAATCCAACCCAAACAGCTTGGGTTACAACCCTTATTCAAACAAGCTACAGGGACATGACTGGGCCTCTCAGAGAGTCATTGTCCTTATCTGTCAAATGGACTCAAGGTGGAACCTTTTCATAAGTAGTGGATGGACTACACGATGGACTGTGAACCTCAAGGTTGGCAGTTTGAGTCCACCAGCCACTGGGTGGATGAAAAAGGAAGCCGTCTGCTCCTGTAAAGATGCACAGCCTCAGAAGCATTAGGGGATGGTTCTACCCTATCCGAGAGGGTTTCTACTCCATGGCAGAGGGTTTTCAGAGGGATCAAATTAACTCAGATGGCACCCATCAAACAGTAAGTAACACCCGATCTACAGTAAGGCCATCATTATGCTTCTTAATGCTAACTGGTCTCTTAGGTAATGACTTTGGGGGAGTCTGGATGCGCAGAGGGGCCTTAAGAATACCTGATGGTAGGGCTTAGCCCTGGTGGCGTAGTGGTTGTGCACGGGACTGCGGCCCATAGGGTTGGCAGTTCAAATCCAGCAGCAGCTCTCCAGGAGCAAGGCTGGGCCTCCTACTTCCACCAGGGGGCAGTGATGCCCACAAAAAAAAAAGAATACCTGATGGTGATGAAGAGGGGACTTGTATCATGATTAGTTTTATGGATTAAAGTATTTTTCCTAAAAGTAAGTGTTGCAATTTCTAACCTCTAAGCCCTGTGGCCTGGAACCCTGCTGGTATAGTAGGTACTCAGCAAGACAGAAACAGTGATAGTCTCGGATATCCACAGGGGCGGTTCTCCCCCTGCCTAGGAGGGGGGTTAGGGGCCAAGGGGGTTGCCCTCACCAAATGCCTGCCCTAAAGGGAAATTAGCTGGACATGCTACAATAAAGGGATTTAAAAGGAACCGGGCATACATCAGACACCTATGGGAAGCTCCAAAGCTGGGGGTGAAGACCAAGGTCACCTAGACCCACCTAGACATGCATGTACACAAGATACCAGGTACACAACATCATGTATGTGCCTGAACTCAGCCACAAGAACAGCCAATACCCTCAATCACAGTCCCCTGTGCCGCCTTGCACACTTTCCAGAGACAGGGTGTCCTCTCTGAGCCTGACTACCCCAGACTTCCCTTCCCCTCATGAAAGCTACTTGGATTAACAAAAACACGTCTGCCGCGTGAATTCTTTCAGCATGGAGAAGCAAGAACCAGGGAACCCATTCCAGAAAGCTAACACTCCCAGGGTCGCTAGGAGTCTGCCTTAACTCAGTGACAGTGAACTCGATTCTGGAAGCCCAGTGACTACCTCCCGTTGGAGACTGGGTGGCCTGTGGCATGTTAAGGAAGCAACCTTTTCTGTTTGCAGCATCTCTTTCAAGATGTAAAAGACACAGACCAAGCAAGCAGCGGTGGAGGAAGCTAGATGCCAAGCCGCAAGAACATCTAGGAAGCACGCAACAGAAGCTACAAGGACCTTCACCCAGAGCCACCCAAGAAAGCCTTGCTGTGGAACCTGCATCTGGACCGCTGGCCACCTCCGCGGTCGTTGCTGTTGGCTAAAGTCAGTGGCTGTGGCACTCCTGTGACAGCAGCACCCAATGGCACGGACAATTAGTGAATGAGGGTACAGGCTCACAGAGCCATCCCAGGGCCCCACCGTGTCACCCATTTGGTAGCTCTGAACTCTTTCCAACGACCACTTGGTTTTCCTCCTACAGCAACCTCTCAGAGGCTCCAGATGTGCAAAGCCCTCAGGTGGACGGGCTGCTCTGGGGGAGCTTCTCGTCTGTTCCCTGCTGCCAGAACTGCTCTCTGAAGCTCAGCACTCGGGGCACAGGATGAAGACTGGCCCCTTCCACGGTGGGCACTTGGCCACTCTAGAAACAGGGGGGCTCCAGTGTGCTTCCAGGTAGCTGGGTCGGCCCCACTTGGGTCAACTAAGGGTCCTCCCAAGAACTTTTGCCCCAGGCTACCCCCTGGTGCCCACCCACTGTTCCTATTTCAAGGTAGCTGGGCGTGGAGGCCGCTACCCCTCTCTGCGACAGCTTCCATGCCTTCTAGATGGCCCACAAGCCCCTAGCCAAGTCACTGACTGAAATGCAGGGCAGTTCCACGCGGAGAACCAGAGTCTCCAAGCAGCTCCCCGCCCCCCCCCCCACCTGTCCAAGCTGATAGCAAACTATCCCAACAGCTGGCCCACGGCCCTGCTCCTGCTCCAGAGGCCCTGAGAGACTCCCAAGGACCTCTCAGAATTCCACACACGATTGCCTGCGTCACCCGAGACAATCCATTCCAAGGATGATGATGGTGGTGGTGGTGGTGATGAATGTGGCCAGTCCTCGAGGTCCTGCTCTGCCAATCTCGCTGTGTCCGAGGAAGCTCCCTGAATCGCTCCCCACTCCCTGGGGTGCTGCCACTACTGGTCCATGCCTCTTATCTGGGAACCTTGACAGGACATGGGCGTCTGGTTTTCAGGTGGGGGAATGGGAGCCCAGAGAGGTCCATGCACTGACCCAAAGTGGAAGGTCTGTTATGCAATTGAGCTGGTACTTAAAACAGGGAAGTTTGGACCTCTGAAGTGAGCAGGGCAGGAACACCGCTCCCCACCCCCCCCACCTCTCTTTCTCACACACACACACACACACACACACACACACACACTCACGTGCGTTCCAACTAGCACCTCAACTCATCCTCCACATACTGGCCAGAACCCTATGTCAGTCTTGGGGCCCGCCTGGGAAGGACAGAAAGGGAAGACACCCCCACCTCCTCCCCCGCACGAGGACTCCCAAGTGAAGAGCAGGAGGTTTGGGGGAGGGGGAAGCTGAGCTTGGATGCCTGGCACACAGTAGCTGCCCGGTTCACACACACACACCCTTTCAAAAAAGCTGTGCTTTGCCACAGGGGGGAGGGCAGGCCTCTGACTCCAGTGAGCCCTTGGTTGCCCACTCTGGGACCCCCAACAGGGCTCAAGATGGAGCAGAGTCCACCCTTGCCCTTCCGCGGCCACTCCTAAGATCCAAGAGAGAGCCTTTAAGAAGGAAAGAGATTTTGACAGGCAGGGCTCTCAATGCCTTTCTTTTTAAATTAACAGGAGACGGGGGAAGCTCCCACCCAAACATCCCCACCCCCAGGAAGGGAGGCTGGCCTGGGTGCACACCCCACCCTGGCACAGACTCCTGGAAGGACCTGAAGCAGCGCAGGCTGCTCATGGGATCACAGGGGGAAAACCAGGAGGGTTTGCAGGCAGCACCCAGTCCATACCTGTGAGGAACCCAGGGCCCCGAGGGCTGGGGAGACTTTGTCCAGAGTCAACAGCAGGTCAGTGGAGGAGTCATGCTCGAACTGGGGTCTCCTGGTCCTTACCCCATGCTCTTTGCAACTCCAGTCTCCCATGCTTCAAGAGCCCCAGGCTCCCCACACTGCCTCTCACCAGGCCTCGGTCTCCCCAGCTGTCAGGCGAGTGACCACCAAGCCCCGCTGCAGTGCTGAGCTCCAATGGTTCCAGAAGGCTCGAGCAGCTGCTGGGGTCAGGCTGCCTGGCCTCTCCCAGGCCTGGCACTAACTGCACCAGGGAATTCTTGGGCTTGCCTGAGTCCCTCAGATGCACTCTCCCTCCTGCCGGCTTCCTGGCTCCCAGGGCATGATCCCCAGCACGCCTCCAGGTCTCCGGCCTCCTCCCCTGAGAGGTATGTTCCATCAAAGGGGCCCTGAGTGGGGGAATGCCTCATGAGGCAGGGAGTGTCGGGCACTGTGACAGGTGAAAGGAGGGAGGCATTGCCAGCCAGGATTAAGTCGGTGCCTTCCTGGTGGCCACCCACTCCCAGGTCACTCAATTGATGCACACAGAACCCGCTCTCAAGCCTCAGGCATGTGCCCTGGACCCATAGGCTCCTCCCTGCCCACTGTACCCAAAGAGGTGAGAGCCAGATCACTGGGGTCTCATACAAAGCAAACCAAGTCACAAGCCCCAGACCTTCAGGAAGGGCCCACGAGGGGCTTTGGTGACCCTCAAGAAGGACACCCCTACCCTCCCATGTTGCCTGGGCAACCACACCTAAACACATTCAGAGGGCGAAGCCCGCAGGGTCAGCAACATTCATAAGTGCAAGAGCATACATGCTCACAAGTGTCCACCCAGAGGGCACGCCCACAAAGCCACACATGTGCCAGCCTCCTAGCCTCTGTACCACCACCATCCACTGATGGACGCATAGACACACTGTGCCTGGCACACTCAGGAAGGGACACATACATGACCATGCAACACACAATGCATATCAAGAAGGATACCAAGACACCCATGGACTCAGCTATCATCTGGCAACTACACAGAATCACTCACACACACACACACACACACACACACACACACACACCCCGCTGGAATACATGGGCCCCTCAGCTCATGATCACCCCAGCAGGAAAGGTATGTAACCTGGAGGAGCCAGGCAGCCAGACTCAGGTTTAAGGGACAAAAAAGCAGAATGCTGCTGCTGCCATGCGAAGGCCTTTTGTGTGCAGGGCTTCCCTCCTGTGACAGATGCTGGGGATGACCAGGTACCTCTTTTACCCTAGAAGCTTGTCTTCACAGGTCCCTGGAAGTGTGGGCTTAGGGAGTCTTGCACCCCAAGTACCCGTCCCTCTCCTGGGCCAGAGGCTTCCACCGGCCAACCCTCTCTCCTTCTGCCCACCCTGCTCATCTCTGCAACTCCACCACCAGGGGAGGACAGCCCTCTTTCAGTCTCAGGATATGTCCATTGCTGGGAACCACCAGGAGCCTCAGAGGCACCATGGTGAAAGCACTGGCAGCTACCTACAGTGCTCTGAGTACCCTCTCCCCCCCACCTCTCCCCTGCCCCCGGGCAGTAGGAAAGCGATGTGGCCGCCCGCTGCTCTGATCAAGATTTACAGTAGCTTTGGAACCCCTAGAAGGCAGTTCTACTCGGTCCTCAGGGCTGACCCTGACCCCAGGCAAAATGCACAGTTTTTTTCCCAGGACTGTGAGAAGGCACGTGGCAGAGGATTCCACCTCGTCCGGGGCCGAGGGGCCTGCCACCAGGAGCGTGACCCTCTAGGTCTGCTTCCCAGTCTGTCAAACAGGAAGAGGAGTCACCTTTCAGGTTGTTGTGGCACTCGGGGAGATCACGCAGGTCACCTTCCCCAGCACACAATCAATGTTAACTGCCATTGCTCCAGGGTCTCCAGGAGTCGGGATCGACTCAGCAGCAGGGGGGCGTCACTACTGCCTCATCATCGTCACTGTCGTCACCAGCAGCAGGGGGTCTCTGCCATGAACTGGGAGTGTACAGAAGTGACATTTGAAAGTCAAACTCCTCCCACAGTTTATATGAAGCTGTCTTGGTGGGCTGTAATGATTAAAGTTATAGCCAAACTGGCCAGCCCATGATTCTCAAAGGTTTGGCAGACATGAAGAATATATGAGTGACTGGCCAGGCAGATAGACGGAGATTTATTTCAAGAAAATGGCTCACACAGTTAGGGAGGCTATAAAGTCCCACACTTGTACATCAGTCATCAGGGTGAAGGTTAATTCTGACTCATGTGTCTAGCATGACTGACGAACCCCAAATCAGCTGGTCAGGCAGCCAGCCAGCTTCTGTCTCAGAGAGGTGCAGGAGCTGGTGCAGCCCTAGATCAATATGTTTGTAAGCAGGGTGCTGGCTTATTCCTCAAGTGTCCGATGTCAGAGGCTGCTGAGTTGGGTGCAGAATTGAGAGATGTTGAGCTTTGCAAAAACATCTGTATACACCGGATGCAGGCCACCCTGCCAAGGACATGCCCCTTCCAATTGATTGACTGCTCATTTCAGATCACCAAATGAAGGATGGTTACAGAAGACCTGCCAAACCACTGAGAATTGTGGCCTAGTCAATTTAACATATGACTGTAACCATCACAATGCACCCCCTGTCAACCCGGTACAGGTACACATCTCCTTAAGCCACACCTCATCTCTAAAGAAAGACAACGATAAAGTCACACTTGCATGTAACATGATAGAACTAACAAGTGTAGAACCCCAGACACTATGCTGGTTTACATTTCCACGGCCTAGATCAGTGTGTGCTGTGTGGTAGAAGCCTATCTTGTACAGTCTCCTGGAGAACACTGCCCAATCCCTGCAAGGATTGCCACTGAGCTAGTGCTGTAACCATGCCTTTACAAGACCATCCCTTGTTCTAACAAGCCAGCTCTTTCAGGGTGAGGGGGCTATGGTAAAACCAGGAGGGTCTATGAGCAAGGGCTTTCTGCTGCACTCCATTTGCTGTGAAGTGAGTTTGTCGGTCACAGGCGATGCTGTGTGGGATAGCATCACAGAATGGAGAAGGCATTCTGTAAGTCCACGAGGGGTCGTTTTGGCAGGAGCATTGCATGCAGGGAAGGCAGCTCCATATGTAGAGTGAGTGTCTATCTCTGTGAAAACACATGGCTTCCCTTTCTATGATAGAAGGGGTTCAAGATAATCAACCTACCCCAAGGTTGCTGACTGATCATCCCTAGCGATGATGTCATAACAGAACTCAATGTTGGTCTCTGCTGCAGATAGTTTGGGCCCTCAGCAATGCCTATGCCTACGTCAGCCTTGTTGAGTGGAAGTTATGTTGCTTAGCGCATGCATACTTCTATCCATTCTATTATGGCGATTTTGTTCATGGGTTCATTGGGCAATGAGTGGCTGGGGAAAGAGGCTGATCAGTTTCTACAGATTATATCATTTGATCCGTTTGATAGTTAAAATCCTCTTCTACCCAGGTCACCCTTGGGTGAGCAGTCACATAAGACAAAAATATTTTTTACGTCTTTGGTCCACTTAGGTCTGTCCACATGCATCTTCCCCACTAATTTTTCAAGCATGTTCCTTCCAAGAGCCTGACTATGCATCCAAACTATTGGCCACAGCCCATAAATCAATACACAATTATATTGATTTGACCTTCTTGCCTCTAAGAAAATGAACACCTACGTGTACTGTTCAAAGTTCTGCCCACTGAGGATTTCTCTCTTTCAAGTGGTCTCTGCACCCCAGGAAGAAATATCTGTGAAGCAGGCATACATTTTTAGGTCCTCCGTCAAAAGACGGTAAGGCGTTCCCCCATGAGGCCATTGGCACACACTCGGGGAAGTAAGGTGATTTGACAGGAGACAGGGAAATTTGGGCCATGTCTTCAGGTAACTTACTCAATGTCTCCAGATCCGGCTGGAGCCCAGTCAACATAGACTCATCTATTCTTCCAGTTAATGATGGAGTGCTGTCGTGCACGTCTAACTTTCTGGCTCTGGCTCCAGACGACACCCAGTTCATCAGGGACAATTCAGGCTGAATCGTGATGCGGTGGCCCCCAATGAAGTGTTCTGAGGCTATTAAAGTTCTTTTGTAGGATAGCCATTACCTGCAGAAGGTGGCCGAGCTTTCCCCCAAATCCTTAAGGCTAATGCGGTCATCAACCCACAGAGACCTGCTAAAGACCCCAAACATCTCCATGAGCTACTGGAGCTTCAAAAACCATTGGCTCAGCCAGATCACTCTGCCCAAGGGGCAGGGAGGCCTGCACTGAAGCATGCGGGAACCTTCATGGGGGACAGAAAGCCTCAACTTCCTCCGGAGGTGCGGCTAGTGGGTCTGAACGGCTGCCCTTGTGGTTAGCAGCCCAATTCGTAACCCACTATGCCCCCAGAGAGGAACACCCAAGTAAAGGATGTGTTGCCCCCCAGATCCAAAGAGGTCCCAGCATGCGTTGTGCCTCTCTTTTCGCTGGAGGATGGGCCGGATGTCACAACCTATCCTTCACTGTCAAAGGATCATCTCTACATGCTCCACACCACTGAGGTGGACGGTGCTGGTTTTTTTTGTGTGTAGGTGTCAGATTAGTTTCCCACCTGCTGCTGTTTAGGGGTCCTGGTGGCACGGTGCCCAAGCAATGAATGGGCTGCTCACTGCAAAGTCGGCAGTTTGAAATACGGGCTGCTCCACATGAGAAGGGCAAGGTTTCTAATCCTGTAAAGAGTTCCAGTCTCAGAAACTAACAGGGGCAGTTCTACCCTGTCCTGTAAGGGCTCCCTGACTCAGGGTGATTTTGAGTTTGGTTGCTGTCGGGTGCCCTTCCGCCAGCTCTGACTCGAAGAGACGGACCCACCACGGGCAACAGAATGACACCCGCCGGTCCTGCGCCATCCTCACAGTCACGGTCACGTTTGAACCCGTCCAGGAGTCACTACGTCAATCTGCCTCCTTGACGGTCTTCTGCGTTTTTTGCTGGCCTCTCCTGACAGCATGTCCAAAGCGTGTGAAACAAGGTCTAGCTATCCTTGCCTCTCAGGAGCTTTCTGGCCATACTTCTCGCGAGATAAACTTGCTTCTTCTCTTGGCAGTGGATGGCACTTTCAACATTCTTCACCAGCATCATAATTCAAACACGATTCTTCTTCGGACTTCTTTACTCAGTGACCAACGTTCACTCGCGTATAAGGCGACCGAAAGTGCTCCGGCTTGGGCCAGGTGCACCGCAGTCCTCAAAGCAATGTCGTTGCTTTTCAACATTCTCAAGAAGTCTTGTGCAGCAGGTTTACCCAACACAATGCCTCGTTGGATCTCTTCACTGCTTCTTCCATGAGCATAGGGTGTGGATTCGAGCAAGATGCAATCCTGCACGCCTTCCATCTTTTCTCCCTTTATCATGATGTTACCTCTTGGTCCTGTTTTGAGGATGTGAGTCTTCTTGACTTTGAGCTCTGTAATCCTTGATCTTCATCAGCAAATGTTTCAAGTCCCTCTCACTTTCCGCATGCAAAGTTGTCATCTGCCTATTACAGATGAAACTCCAGTTTCTCTGATTATTTGCTCAGCATAAAAACTGAACAAATATAGTGAGACAATACAACTCCCCGCATTATTCCTGATATGAAGCCATCCAGTATTCTCCTTCTGTTCACACAACTGCCTCTTGCTCCATGTACAAGTGCCACATGCGCCCAATGAAGCGTTCTGCAATTCCCATTCTTCTCAAGGCTGTCATCCAGAGTTTGTTATGATCCATGCGGTTTGTTGAATGCCTTTGCAGTCAATAAAACACAAACAGCTTTCTGGTATTCTCTGCTTTAGCCCTCCTAGAGTGCAAATATCTTACCACCAAGTCTAGAGTCATTGATTTATTTCTTCCTTGCTAGGTCCAATCCACATAATGTCATCAATGTCATGCACCAGTGGAGTGTCTTGTGAAAGGGAAAGACAATCAAGGTCCCTGAGGCTAAATTATAACATTGGGTTGGAGAGTTGATGCAGCCTGAAGTAGGACAGTGGAGGTATATTGTGGGCCTTGTCAACTAAAGGCAAACTGCTTCCAAGCTTCCTTTGAAATGGGGTAAGAAAAGAGGCAATGGCCAGATTGATAGCTGCTTACCAGTTACCAGGAGATAAGTACATTGCTTAAGCAACAAAGCCCCATCTGGAGCAGTTACTGAAACTGGAGTCACTGGGTTAAATTGACAATAATATACTATGCTTCTCCAAGAGCTATCTCTTTGTTTGTATAGGCCAAACAGGTGAGTTGACTGGAGAGATGACGGGCATCACCAACTTGCACCTTCCAGTCCATGATGAATGTTGGCACTAATCTCTGCAGGATGGAAGTATTGCTTTGAGTTTACTACTTCGTAGGTAGGGGCAGTTATCATAGCTTCCACAATGGCTTTTCTGAACACATACCCTTTTATTCTACATGTCAGACATCCAAGGTGGGGATTCTGCCAGTTGCTGAATATGTCTATTCCAATTATATATTCCAGAACTGAGGAAATCACCACAGGTTAGGTGAGGGGGACCCAAACTAAGACTCCATTCATAACCTGGCCTCCATACAGCCTTTGTTCTTTCTGGTCAGCCTTTAAACCATGTGGGGTCTTCCGAAATTCATGTCTGTTCAGAGCCATTGCTGTTATCCCTGCAAAGTCCGATTATTTCCTTTCCCCCGTCGAACAACCACTCATGTGAAGTACCTAGATGGTTCGGGGGTGGCTCAGAGAAAAGATTAACAGTACTCAATTTTGGCAGCACAGCGAGGTCCTTCCTCGAGGGGGTTTGGCTTTTTTGTCAGCCGAAGGTCGTGGTTCTAAAACTGACCCAAGAATGGAAAATGATCGAGGGGCTGTGACTTTCCATTCTAGCGATTTCGGTTAGATTACCTGGCCACTTGACTTAGAAATTCTTCTGCTTCTAAAGATCAATAATTAGTAGATTTCCCACCGACTTCACTCTGAGGGATATGTAAGTCCATATAAGTCTGTTTATTCTGATTAATATAAAATAGTAAGATGCTGGGGGGTCATTCACCAATCTGTCCCTCACTGTTGTAAAAAGTATGTCCTCTGGATACTCTGTGGGAGGGTCTGTGAGTCCAGTCTGATAAACACACTCTTACATTCCAATTGTCCTAGGCTTCTGGATACCTTCTTCTACAGTGTACCAAGGTAGGCCTGGGGCTTCACTTGAACTAGGTACAGGCCAATGCCTAATCCCTGCTTCAGCCAACCAATCAAATAGGCACTTTATCTTTTTCTCACCTCTCAGATTGAAACACTAAATGAAGAATCTGTGCCCACTGGGCCCATATCAACAAATTCAGGCTGATCCAACTTTATGTTCTTGAATGATTGTCCCACACCAGTCAGAGCCATTCTCATGCATATTTCCCAGGCTTCTGATTGTCTGTACTAGAAAAACCACATCATTCTTTTGCTATTTTCCGTACCTCCACCTCAGTCACAATCTTTACCACACCCCTCACTGGGCACTGGGGCTCACTGGGCACAGCCTAGTAGCAAAAATGGGTGGTAGAGGTGGGACTTAGAAACACTCAACAACATCTTCTAAGGTATCTGCCTCAGACAATGGTGCAGGCAATAGTTCAGGTAAAGACTATTCTGGTACAGCAGAGGGAATCTCATCAGGTGGGGGTGGAAGGAACAGTGGTTTTACTGGGGAGGGTGTCTTAGCAGACCAGGATGGAGTCATCGCTTCAGATGGAAATAAGGAAGCTGGCCCGTTGCCAGGAGTGATTCACCCATGTTTCTTTCTTTTCTTTCTCTTTTTTTTTTTTTTTGTGTGTGTGGCATCACTGCCCTGGTGGGAGTAGGAAGCCCAGCCTTGTCCTGGAGAGCTGCTGCTGGATTTGAACTGCCAACCCCAGTGGGCCACAGTCCAGCACACAACCACTATGCCACCGGGGCTCGGCCCTTCAACCGTGTTTCAAGGCTCAGTATCTCCAGCTTCCTGATTATCTGCACGTCTATCCCAAGCTCAAGTTCCAGGACCCTCTCCCACCACCCAATTCAATGCCCTCATTTTAACTCTGGACACCATTCAAGTTGGAAAGTCAAATTTATCCCTTGCTTTCACCACTTTATCTGGCGAAAGAAGGACTAACCAACCAGCCAATTCATAAGGGGAAGTCCAAACATTATTGGGAAATGTACCTGATCATCTCATCTAATTGTTTCTACGAATGTTCTGAAGCGCCCTCACATGTCTCATTCTGACAAAATAGTAGGAAAATATCAAAAAAGCAATCACCCAAGCCTTGTCTCTTGCAAGTATCTGAGCCATTTGGTGGTGATATTCTCCAAGACTTCTATTGCCCCCCCTCCGCCCCACGCCATGGATGGGCAGGGTGACCGGTGCTTTTAAGACTAGCCTGCCTTGAGAACCAACTCAGAAAACTCACCTTTCTGATTTTGCTCCTCTAGAACCATTCTCTCTACCAAAGGTCAGGGGCTGAGTTATCTAGAAGAGCAAAATAAGCACTGAATTTTGAGAGAGAGAGAGAGAGAGAGAGATTTAAAGAAAATGACACCTATAGTTGTGGGTCAGACATCAGGCCGAAGTCCTCTCCTGATTCACATCAACGAACCATCAATCGACAGATCAAATGCAGATCCGACAGCAGGCTGCAGGCTCACATCTCCCAGACTGGAGATCAGAGGATAACGACGCCCCAAGGAAACTCCCTTTCAATAGATTGGCTGCTTACGTCAGATCACAAAGGGATGACTGGCTACGTAGTATCTGCCAAACCCATTCAGAAGCCTGGCCTAGCCATCAACTAACCATCAAAGGAGTTGGCCGGTGAGTGGATCAAGGTGTGTTCCCTGAGTTTCACCATGCACCGAGCTCAATGCTGAGTGCCAGAGGGCAGTCTTTGTCCCCAAGAATTTCAATGTTCAGGTAGAAAGGGGGTCCTGGTCCACATGTTGCCCCCTGTCCTGCCTCCACCCTCTATTCATTCTCCAAAGGCAAAGGGTGACCTTGGCGAATGCATATCTGACCCTAGCTAGCCCCCCAGGGTTCCTGGGACGAAGGCCGAACTCCGAGGTGGCTCCTGCAGAGTTCAGCATGACCCACCTTCTGGAGTCCAGTTCCTCTGGCTTGGTGGGGTTTTGGGATTTGCCAAGCTCCTCGTGCTACAGGGTCTTGGCCCAGGCTGTCGGCACTGCCTAGAAAGGAGGTCCCTTTGTCCAGTCAACCAGCTGCCTCTCAGGAGTTCTCCTAAAGCCCCTGGATGAGGCCAGGTGTGTTTCTTCAATGCCCCCCTCCCCCCTGGACTGCAAAATCCTCGAAGCAGGGACCTCAGCAGCCTGGGTCCCAAGTGCCAGGCACCTGGCAGACACTTCGCAAATACTTCCTGAATTGATGGACAGCGGTTATGAGGCAAAAGAGAGAAAAGAGGAAGTGACCTGAGAGGCTTTCTAAGATTTCGACTGGGGGACAATCTGGGTGGGCGAGAGGAGGAGGCAGGTGGAAGGCGGAAGGTGCACTCGACCACTGAACTCGGACAGCCTCAAAGACCACCCTGGGCAGAATCACAGCGGGAGCGTGCGGCAGGCGGTGAGTTCAGCTGCCTTGAGAAGCTTCTGGAACAATCACGGGCCCTGCTCACGTGGTGTTTGCCATGTCCCCTCCCCAAGGCAGAGGGCATCCAGGTCCATGGGGGCCCTGAAGGAAGCCTGAAGGTGAAGAATGAGGGAGGCCCAGGGATCAGCAGCCCAGCAGGATGAAAGGGAGGAGGGTCAGAGGTGGAGGAGCGGCATCAAGGCATCAGCGAGACCCCTGGTCCCCAGCCAGTGCCCAGGATCAAGCAGTGTCCATGCAGAGACACCGGAGGACAAGTGTTTCTGGGGCTTGGATGAGAAGGTGACAAGAGTGACTCACAGTCCTGTAAATCCTTGGGCGGGCGGGCGGACACCTGCCTTGGTCTAATAAGCCTGTTCCAGAGAGCGGAACAGCTACAAACACCTCATCAGCTCGTTAAGCCTGAGCCAACCCTAACCTCAAGATGGGGAGCCACGTGGCTGCAGGGGAGCCAGCTCCACCAGACGGCCTCATTTGGCAGGGGTACCTCCGTGTCTCTGGGCCACCACGCCAGGTCCTGTGGCTGAGGCCGGGTTCCAGGTGGTTCTTCCCCACCGAGCGCCCCTTCCTGTGTTCTGTGCACCCTGCAGGAATAAACACTCAGCAGAACCTGTTGGTAGGGTGGGGAGAAAGCCACACTCAGCATCAAGACCTCTGAGGTCAAAGCTGGGCCAAAAATAACAGCGAGAGCCATTCCAGCGCCAGTGTGAGCAGCTCAGAGGGACTGAGCAAGCCTGTCACTGCATGAAGAGTTCTCCAAGTTTCAGCCCGCTCAGTTCTCCCCATGCAATATGCAACAGAGGTAACACGCACCTTGTCCAGCGTCACACAACCCGGAGGTGGCAGGGCTGCGTTCCAATCCAGGTAGCCTGGTTCTAAACCTCAGCTCTCCTCAAATTCCGTTCCTGGACTGTGAGGCTCTGGGCAAATCTCCTTCCTTGACTCAGTTTCCCCACATGCACAGCCTGGTGATTGGGATAGCTCCTAGGTTCTCACACTTATTTACCTATCGCCCCCCTTTCAGAGAAAAAAAAACGCATCCCTGCTGCCCCCCCAGCAATGGAAAACATCTGTTCTGTCATAACCCACAATGCAGGTTAAAGTGTAGGTATCTGCTTTTGCAACAGATCCTCAACCCTGACTTGTTCCAGGGCCCCAGCCCACCCGAGGGAATGGTATTGTCCACGTTGGGAAACCCTGGGAGCCTCAGAATCCTCTCAAGCATGTCATCCTGCTCCTGGGGGGGGGGGGGTCCGGTGAATGGGAGCAACCTCCTGGCAGCAGAAGCTGGCCCAAAGAAGTGCTCGTGCTGGCAGTTCCGCCGCTGGGTTAGATTGTCCACCTCACCCTCCCAGACACCCAGCCAGCCTGGGGCAGTCTATGAGCAGCAGGGCAGGAAGGTGCAGTTGCTTGCTTGTTTGGGGACCAAGAGTCACAGGACCCCAGCCACGGGGACTGGGAAACAATGCAGGGAGAGGGAGACGGGTGCCAGAAGCCCCATAATCTGCCTGAGTGAGCAGCGCTTTTAAAGGCCCGTTTCACTACAGGATTCAAAACACACCGTTTTCGGGAAGAGGATTTTATAGGCTATTTCTCCTCCTGGGTGATGTAGCATTTGCAGACCAGACTCACCGGGGAGTCCTGGCCCTGAGGGACCATGGGAACCTATCAGGTGGCCTTGAATGTCAGGGGGTCAACTGCAGGGTGAGGACTGATGCCCTGGCCAGGTTTGCTGGAGACTTGGGTGACCGGCTCTAACGTCTCTGCTGACCTGGGGCTTCCCCTTCCAAGCCCAGGGGCTACTCCAGCCCAGACAGGCTCTACATGGGGCTCTCAGAGTTGGGGGGATCGCTGCGTGTCCTCTGTCCTTCTCGGTGGCACTCCCTTTCATCTTCCACAACCTCCACCAAGTGCTCACCCCAGGTCAGGCCCTGCCTGGTGGCACAGGTTCCTACATCAGAAACTGTTCTGCTCTGACAGACATGGGGTAGGTCACTGAGTCCCCGTGAGACAAAGGGGGAGGGAGAGGCAGGGTGCTCCTTGAGCAGAGGACAGCTGTGTCCAGAAAGGCCAGAAGGAGTTCAGGAGATGGACGGATGGGGAGGGATTCTGGACAGGTCCGGGGACCTTGAATGCCAGGTTGGGCAATGGTCCCCACCCCTTGGGAGCCACCGAAGGCCGCAACAGATGGGTAAGGGCTGTCACTCACTTGTCATAGACCTTTCTCCACGCAATTCTGCAGGAAAGGTTACTCAACCCAGTGCAGGACCTCATGTTGGAGACATGTTATCAGCCACCACCTCCAAGGAAGGCCTCCTGCCTTTGGAAACTACAACCCCCACCCGAAGAGGCGAAGGCATCGGAGCCTTGCCCCCGTCACACCCAGCCTCCCTCTCGGACGCCCTCGGACCAGGGGGGCCCTCTGCAAGGGCCTAAGGGAGAGCAGAGACGCTCCCTCTCATCCCAGGAGTGCCTGCCTTACACAGACCCCTGCTGCTTTCAGACTTGAGGAGGAGGAGGAGGGGATGCCAGTTCAAAGGTCAGCTCCAGCCCTGATGGGCTGTGTGACCAGGGATGACTCCAGTCCCGTTCTGGACCTGTGAACCTTGATGGGGCAGGCAGGGATTCCCACCAGGCCAGTGGGGCTGAGTCCAAGGCCCATCTGTGCCTTCCCAAAGCACCAGGGAGGGTGCCCCAAGAGGCCAGTGGACCATCAGGAATGGCCAGGATCCGGCACCTATGGGCCCCGGCCTGGGCCCGCAGTGTCATCGGGACTGCCTGGCAGCTACTCAAAAGTGGCTCTCCCCTGTCTCCCACCTTCAGCCAGAATGCTGCCTTACCCTCAGCAGCTTTCAGAGGCCCCCAGCTCTCTGGTTGTCCCAGGCCCAGGACTAGAGGGTGCTCCCCAGCTGAGCAGTTCTGGCTGTCCAGTAGTGGTTCTGCAGCTTGTTCAGCTCACCAGGTCCCTGGTGAGCCTGGGTATCAAAAACCCCTGCATCTTCACTTCTCCAAGGGGAGTAGCCGCCCAGGCATCCACGTACTGCCCTCTGCTGCCCCCAGCTGGCAGGAAACCTCTCTGCACAGACACCTGCCGTTCCCTTCCTCTGGACTCACTCACTCACCAGGGAATGTGGACTCTGGTCCCCTGGGCACCCCTTCTTCACCTCCCAGTGCCAGGGAGTGGCTCCAGGAGCACTGTCAGCAGTGATTCTCACAGGAGGCGGGCGTCTGCCTGGTCAGCTGGGACTCTGAGCACAGCGGGACGTGGCCTGAGCACCGGTTGGGTGCTTCCTTGGTGCCAGGCTCTGAACCGCACAGCCTCCCTGCGCTCGACTACAGGTGTGAAAAGAGGTTCAGAGCTGCCAGGCGATCACACAGTGGAAAGTAGTGGGCGGAGATTCAAAGCACGTCACATTCCAGGCAGAGGGCCCAGAGCAGGCAGCACTGGGTCTAAGGCCTTAGAGGAAGGTGTGGGGTGCAGGATTAAGCCTTTCCACCCACCCCTCCAGAGCCTGACATTCTATCCTGAGGGATTTAGGCAAACTTCAGTACCTGAGGCTCCTTTTCAGGCAGTTGTTTACGTCCTAGTAGGAATTAGTGCATCAGACTCCTTGTCACCAAACAGCCTCTGGGCTGGGGAAGACAGAATTGGCAAGATGGCCTGGGGGTGCCTCTGCAGAATCCCAGGCCAGAGAGGGAGTCCACGACTGTCCTTGTCCCCTTCCTGTTGCATCCTCTCTCCTCTCGAGTTGCCGAGGCCACGACTGGCACCTTGGGGGACAAGGCAGAGGATTCCAGGCCTCTTCCCTTCACCCCTGGCCCTCAGGAGCTGTATCCTACAAGGGCACTCCAAGTGCAGGTGCTCAGAAACCGGGACAGGCTCCTCTCTCAGGCCCTAGTCTTGAGGGCTCTAAAAGCTCCTTCTGGCCCAGGGCGCTGCTCCAAACGTGGCCCAGGGCGCTGCTCCAAACGATAGTCTCCCTCTTCCCCCACATGCACTCAGTGCTCCAGACCAGCTCTGGCCTGCCCCCTCACCCTTTCTGGGAGCCTCTTGCCCCTGTCAGCATAGACTCAGACCCTGCTTGCTCCTGTCAGCCCCCTCCTGCTCCCCTCTAAACCCCTCTTCCCTGCCATTCCAGCCCCCAACCTGCTCCCCATTCCTGCTCTCAGTCCCTGGTCTTGGCCTGGCTGGGTTGATCCAGCTGTCTGGGGTGTCCTTTCACCCTCACCTGTCAGGAAGGTCTTGCCTCAAAAGTCTCGCTGATCTCCATGTATTGTTCAAGGCAGCAGGGATGCTTGAATCCCACTTTTATCCTCAGTGCCCGGCGTGGGTCGTGACATGTGGGGCATGCTGGGTAAAAATACACTGGGGGAAAGGCCTAGAAGTGGACACTGAGTGAATTCACAGACCACGGAGCTCAAAGACCAAGCTTGACACCCACCCTCACTGCCCACCCGCTGTGAGTTCAATGAATGACACCACTTCCTGTTTACCAAGGGGACAGGCCACCTCCTCTGTCCATGGCCTCCAACTCTGACCTGGCTTCAGATGCCGAGGCTCCACATTGCCCCTGAAGACTGTCGCTCCCCACCCTGGCCACGCTGGGCCTGGGTTGTTCGTGACAAAGCCCCTGTCCCCCTACATTCGCTCGGCTGCAAGGGGGTCTTTCTCTAGGGAAGGCTGACACAGGCCGGAGTGAGCAGTCACTGCCATCAGGTGCCAGCCGACTCAAGGAGTCCTGGTAGCAAAGCGGGTTCTGGTAGCGGAAAGTGGGTTCTCTGCTGGGCTGCTAAACTTGAGGTCAGCAGTTGGAAAGCCCCGCTGCCCCTCGGGAGGTAGATGGGGCCTGCTCCTTTCTGAACGAGCCAGTCTCCAGAGCCCACAGGCACAGTTTCTACCCAGTCCCATAGGGTGGCTGAGTCGGCATGGACTCCACGGCGGTGAGCTTCGCCTTGCGTGTTTTTGTTCTGCCATCCTGATCCAGATGCGCAAAGCGGCTCCTGGGGTCCATGCACATCTGGATGAACTGGACCACCCCCCCTACCCCCCTCTGGGGGGCTTAGTTCTGCCCAGACTGGAGCAGCAGCTCTTTCTAGAGTCAGACTGCGCCCCACACCAGGGTGCCTTCATCATCAATTCTGTCCTGTGAAAGGTAAAGCGGGGGGGGGGGGCACTAGAGGAGGGGCCCTGATCTCTCCACCAACCCTCTGACCTCAGGAACGTTCGACAGACACTGAAAGCCAGTCGGAGACTCCAACTCACGGCAAAAACTCCTCATGTCCTGCAAGGTGGAAACGGTGTGTTCATTTGTGGGGTCCACCACCCACAGGCAGACAGTCCACCTTGGCCTTCATCGCTCCCGGGGAACGTGCACTGGGGGTAAGACTTACTTGGGAAGGGGACAGATTGCCTCTCTGGGGCTCAGTTTCCCCAGATGTGTAGAAGTGGAGCTTGCCGGTCTGACCTGTGAGTCTGACCAGCTCTCCTGCCCACCACCCCTGACACCCAACCAAAGTCACCTTAGCAGGGTATGGGCGCTGATGATGGGCGCAGAGGCAGACCCCTGGGAGCAGGGAAACCCTCTGACTACCCTTCCAGTCACCTCCCTGGTTAAGCAAGGGGCCCGGCTGCAGCCAGTGCTGGGGCCCAGTGGCCAGGGAGTGGCAGCGTCCTGGCGAATGGGACTAGGCTCCTGGATGCCTCCTTCAGAAGACTGACCTTTTAGATGCCTGTTCCAGCCTCCCTTCCTCCCCGTCCTCTCCACCCTTTCCAATCCCCAGAAACCAGGGAGAAGTACTGGCCTCATGTGGGCAGCTGAGGACAAGGTTTGGGAAGGACTAGGCAGGAGGGGTAGGGGCAAGGGGTACAGAACACTGGACAATTCCCATCCTGGTCTGACCAGACCTCAGGTCCCCGTACACAGGGAGAACCTGAGCAGCTCATGTGTGTCCAGCCATCTGCATACAGTGCTGGGAGTGAGGGGTCACACTGACCCAGTCCATGGAGTGTCCATGCCTAGACTCATGTCTGTAAGTAAGATAGGCAGTTTGGGCATGGACAGGGTGCAGGGGGACTATGGGAGCAGGAAGGAGTTGAACAGTTGGGGAAGCCAGATGCCCGGATTCTTCCAGGGGCTTCCATCTACTCCTGCCCCACCCCCCACCCCACCATGGCTTCTGTGCTCTATGGCAGAAAGCACAGAGGTTTTCAGAGCATGTCAGAGCCCCTTGTTTTTTCCCCAACCCCCTCTCCTTCACGCCCCAAATCCAAGCACACAAGGCTTATCATTCCTTACTTAGTTCCCCCTCTGGATGACTTTTCTCTCTCTGTTCCTCACAAACTCCTACACATCCTTCAAAGCCCAGTCACAAAGGCCCCTCCTTCTAGGAATGCTTTCCAACCAGAAATAACTTCCCCTTGTTCTGGGTGCCCACACCGCCCTAAGGCACACCTGCGACACAGGACCAGGGCAACCTGGGATGAGCCTGGTGAAAGTATGTGGAAAGAACCAAAGATCCACTTCTGAAAGCATTCACCATCAACCCACACTGAGTTTATCTGCGCTGCTGTCAGCCCCCCGGGCCTTCCCCTCCCTGACACTTCTCCTTCTCCATCTTGCAAAAAATAGCCCTGAGACCTAATTTCAGCAAAACCTTCAAACACGACTCTCCACTTTCAACTTCCCGAGGAGGAATCAATTGGCTGTCAAGTTCCCCGGAGCCGCTACACCTCCCACACCTCAGCCTTGCCAGCTTCCTCAAGGTCGGTGGGAGGGAGTGGGCAGAGGATGGGGGGAGAGAGAATGAAGGCCCGAAACAGGAAGGGTGGGTCTGGGGAAGGCACTCAGCTGAGGGGTTCCAGGAGGAGACCAGGAAAAACCACCAGGATAAAAGTCTCTTTATCCTCCAAACCAAACGAAGACTTTCTCTCACCAGAGTCAGAAGCAAACGGGCAGCGAGCTGCAGCTGCTACGGCCTCGGTGCCTCGTGGCACTGGGTACACAGCGGGTCCCTGGACTCCCACCTTATCGGCTGCCTCCTCTCCCCTCTAGGAGTGCTACTGGAGCAGAGCCGCCAGACCTGGGTTCGAATCTCGGTCTTACCATCTGGTGACTCTGGGCACGCGGCCCGAACCTGCTACACTGCAGATACGCATCTGCAGACTGGACGCCTCTGTTTCTGTACTATGGGAGCGAGGACTCGAGGGAACTTCTGCAAGGGGGGCCATCAGTACCCAGTGCTCAGAAAACCTAGCAGGTGCTTAAACCAATGAGTAGGGCTCGGTCACTTGTTTGCTGGCATTCAGAGCCTGAGAGGCAATGGTTGGAAATAAGTCTTAATCCCTCTGGTCACCTGCTCCTAACCCCTGGCCCCAACCTCCCTCTCAGGGAGGATCCTGGGGAACTGCTCTCCTTCCCCCAATTCTACTTTCGGATGGAAGGCAGCTAGCTATGCCTGGTGGGCAGCCTATGTGTGCCCAGCCCCGTGTTCCAGAGTTGAACCAGGGACCCCTTCTATCCAGGGCTATCTCCAGAATAATCCCCCATCTCCCCACTACAGGTTCCTCCCTAGACTCCAGTCCTAAAGCCCCTGCCCCTGGAATTCCAGAAGGAGCCCCGACCCCTGGGAAGCTCACGGTCCTCCCGGAGGCCACTCAGGAGACTCCCTTGGGCCCTTAAATGCCAGGAAGTGCAAGGGAGCCGCACCGCCCTTCTGCGTCCCTCCACGTGCGGGATCAGGGTCCTCCGCAGAAGACTCAGCAACACAGGCTGGGAAGATCCTGGACCAGAAGGACGGCTACAATGCCGGCAAGGACGGACACAGATGTACGGACAGTGTCAAGGATGGCCCAGGGCTGCACGCAGGGTCACAACGAGTTCAACGGAGTCAAGGGGGCCTAACTGTGATTGTGCTGGGCGCTGGGACGACACTGGTCCCTAACTTCTCCAGGGCTCAAGCCTCAAACACTGAGGACATCCCTCGGGCCGGATGTAGCCCTGCTCACTCATCCCAGGGTCTCCGCACAGTGCACAAGCCACTCATTCGTGCACGGACCTGCGAACAACCAGCGCAGTGAAGAGATTCTCGGGCAGAGAGCCCTGGTTCTGGCCCAGAAACATCAGGATCAGCATGGGCTCTGTCCTAGGGAGGTGGAAGTGGTTCCTGCACGTGAGTCCTAAAGGTGCTCAGAGGCACCTCGGAAGAACGGCCTGGCAATCTACTTTCTGAAACATCAGCCACTGGTCCCCCTTTGGAGCACAGGTCTCTACTATTCTCAGACATACACAGCTGGAGCTGACCCAGGAGGAACTGGTTTTAGCTGACTAAGGTGCTCTGTGCTGGGCCCGTCACATAGCTGCTCTTCATTAAAACCTCACCGATGAAGAGACGGAGGGTCCAGCAGACTCCCTATCTTGCCTAAATCCCAAATCCCAACTCTGCAGTCTGTATCTTAGCAACTGCACCAAAGCACTATCAGCACACTACTCCTGAAGCCCACGGGCTGTGGTGCCACTTGGCAAGGTACAGGTCGCTCGGGCCTTTATTGGTATATGCAGGCAGTGTGCTTACAAAGACTGGTCCCTCTCACTTTCCACAAGGGTAAACTGAGGCTCTGGAGAGGGGGACATCATACTCATGGAGGGCTGCAGGCCCCAGGTGGGATCACCAATATGACACAAGCCAAGTGGGAAGGTGCGCACGGCCCAGGGTCGCTCTTCCTGGGCCCTGTCTTCAGGCAGGAGGCGGACAGAAGGAGGCCTATTACCCCATGCTTTGGCACCCCACGAAAGTACATCACTGCCAAACGTCACCTTGTGAGATGCCAAGCCGCCACCCAGGTTTGAAACGGCAGCAAAGGCGGCATTGATTTGAGCATGTCCTGTGGTGTCTCCCATGCCTCCCCCCAGGCAAAGCCAGGTTCACCAGGTTCCCTCAGGGGGCTGTGCAGAGCAAGCAGCAAGCAGCTAGTGGTGCACAGGAGGAGGTCGCTTGTGTGTGTGTGTGTGTGTGTGTGTGTGCAGGTTAGAGGTGGGGCAAAAGTCTAAACTGTCTAGACTGTCCTCAGTCTAAAGCCAGGTTCATTTCTGATCTTCCCAACAGGACACACACTGCCCCCTGCCCTCTGCCCCTTGCCTTCACCCTCCCCAAGACCTCGCCAAGGAGGGCAAGAGCATTCAGATGGAACCTTTCTGCTAAGATCCTCCCAATGTGACTCAGGTCCTGGGCTGGGCAGAGTCCCTGAGCCCCCACCACTCCAAGCGAGATGTCAGGCCACGCTGTCTGGTAGAGGTCTGAGGCTCAGAGAGGTTCCGCGAGCTGCCTCTGACAGGCCACGGGAGAGCGAGGATGACCAGTCTCACCTCCAGATCTGCCCACTCCAATGCCCCAGCTCCCAGCTCCTAGACCAGGTGAGAAATCCGACCTCCACGAATCGCTTCACCCAGAAAAGGGGCCAAGGGGCCCTGAGAAGGAGACCTTGACAGGGACCAAGGACCAAGAAGCCTGGCTTCCTGCCCCACCCTGTCCCTCAGGAGCGCCCCCCCCCCCCCACCACCACCACCACTAAGTAAGTCAATGATGTCATCTTTCCAGGCCTCACTTTCCTTGCCTATAAAGCAGGACTGCTCATGGCACTCCCCTGGGCGGTGTATGGGGTGGGACAGGGGTGGCCGTGATCCGATGCCCACTCTGCAGTCCCTGGCTGGGCAGGTGGGGCTGTGATTCCTGGACGGCACTCGGCTCTGCCAGTCGGCTCTGGTCCACAGGTGGCTTTCCACTAGGAAGCAGGGAGAAGCAGCCGCTGCAGGAGGAATGCCAAGCCTCGCGGGCAATTAAAGAGCTGCAAATTATAACAACTTCAAGGTGTGACGAGACACCTCTTGGAGCCGCCAGGAGAAAGGAAAGGGATAAAAAGCGCTGTGGATGGTTTCTTTTGTTTTGCTTTGCCTTTGGGGTGGAGTGGGGGCAGTGGATCCTCCACCTCACAGCCAAGGGGAGTGCCTGTTAAGGCCTGGGGTAGGGGGTCTGGGTTTGAAGCTGAGCTCCACCACGTTAGCAGAGGGAGCCTGAGCTCTCTGAGTCTCAGTTTCCCCATCTGTACAATGAGTGGCCGCTGCAGAATTAAAGGTGGTGATGGAAGGCAGAGAGCCTCCCCACCCACTACCCTGTGGGTGTTGTCAATATTGTCATCCTTCCTAAAGCCCCCTGAATGCTCAGCCCTGCCTACTCTGCTCACCCTGGTGCCAGCCTCCTGGAGCCCCTGCAGGCTGAGCCCAGGTCCCAGGAGAGTGACCCTGAATCCACCCCCTCTCCTGGCTCCCTTCCCTCCCTGCCCACCAGCCAGGAGCTCAGCATCAACTCTCCTCCCAATGCAGAATTCCAGGCCTCGTCCCAGGTCATTGTAAAAGGGGCACAAAAATCTGCATTTTTAAAAGGACTTTTAGGGGACCATCAGTGGCCCTGGGGAAAGCCCAGTCCACTCAGCTTGGCAGTGAGGGCTCTATAAGACCTCAATGGGGCCCTGCTCCCCCGTTTCACCCCCTTCCCTATTCTCCGGAGCCCTCCCACTGGTCACTCTCTATCCCATAGCACCTCCACTTCCATCGTGCCAGGAGCCCATCACCGCCAGCCCGCCACCTACACATCCCTAGACCGTTGTCTTCACGGCCGCTGCCTACCTCATTTCTACCGATCCTCCAAGACCCAGCACCAAGCCAGCTCCCCTGGCACACCTTCCCCGCCCTCCAGGTGCAGTCACTCCGGGGACGCCAGAACCTCGTTTCCCACCGTCCCATGATACTGGATCCACACACACATCCAGCCCTCTTTGCCCTGCTTCTCACAGGGCTGGTCCCTGGCCCGTTGGGCCTCAGCTTAAATAGCACCCAACCACACCGCCTCAAGGAAGCTCTCCCGGCTTTCTCGCTCTTCTTTACAGCACGAGGCTCCGTCATGAGGAGGGGAGCTCAAACAGGCAGGGCCTTTGCCCAGTGGCGTCCTCACTGTACAGATCCTCTTGATGACCCTCGAGACCTAGGCCAGTGCCAGGTGCATGGAGGGAATTCCACAAAGACTGCTGGATAGCCACAGAGGGGGCACAAGGGGTCAAATGTCCTTCTCCCCCATACATGGTGACTTCCCTGTGTCCAGTTTGTCTCCAATGCTTGGCCAAGGTCTGGGCAGGGGGGCACACCTTGTTAAATGTGGGGGTCAAGGGCACAAAACTGTGTGTGTCACCGTGACGGCCAGGGATCTGGCGGGGTGGGAAGGGTCAGACAGACATTAAGGAACACGGGCTCTGTGCACAGAAGCCCCAGTGGTCGAGTGAGTTCGACATGACGCTTATTACAATAAGGTCAGCCGTTCAGAGCCAGCAGTCGCTCCATGAGCTGAGTCAGAATCTACTCCGTGCAGTGGCTGGGCTTTGGGTACCAAGGAGCCCTGGTGGTGGAGTGGGTTCTGTGATGAGCCAGTCATCTTGAGATCAGCAGTCTGAAACCACAGCCCTTCTTCAGAAGTGAGGTCAGGCTGTTTGCTCCTGGGAAACCCCCAGGGTAGCTCTACTCTGAGCTGCCATCCATTTGAGGGGTTGGGCTTGACTTGTGTTCCATTCCCTTTGTGATTAGAACTTCGCCATAAAGAGAGAGCTGCCATTAAGAGCATGCTGCCGGCAGGACCAAAAGAAGATGCAACCGTGACGGAAACCAGCCTGCTGGGCCCCCTCCCCCCTCCCAATGTTGAAAACAGCAATACTCAACGACCCCATCATGCACTCCCGCGAGGCTTGGCAGCAGCCACTCCCACAGAGGCGTGTGGATTCAGTCACCAAGAGGCAGTGGCCACACCAAGTCCCCGCCAGAGGCGAAGAGACAGACGGCGGCGGGGGCAGACACGAGGGCTCTATGACCTGGCCATAAAAGGAATCGTGCCCAAATAGGCACTTGAAAATGTCAGGCTGAGTGCGAGACACCAGAAGCCAAAGCGTCAGCCTGGTAGAGTTCTGTGTAGGGGGAATACGCAGAACAGGCCCATTCAGAAGGGAGACCAGAGGTTCACTGGGTGGGGAGGGGGGGGTAAGGAGGGGAGGGGCGGTGACAATGACCTCCTAGGTTTAGGGTTTCTGTTTGGAATTGTGAGAGACATTTGGTGGCACAGAGTCGCCAGGGTGGTATAGGGTACTGAGTGCAATTAAGGTCGCTGGATCTTTCCAAGCTTAAAGATGGATGAAAATGGCAGTTTGGGCTTACCCATAATTATTTATTTAACTTTTTAAATGACAACAATAGAGATCTACTTTAAAGCATGCCCTGAGGGGGCACCTTGAAACTCAATTGCTGAGAGACAGCAAGCATGCCCTGTGTGGTCTATTCTAAGACACCAGCAAGGGGCAAGATGGTGTGTGTGTGTGTGTGTGTGTGTGTGTGACTACGGAAAGAAGAAAGTTCCACAGCTGTATGAAGACACACCAACACCACTGGTTCTGAGGCCTGCCTCCCTCTCAGGAAGGTGACAACGGGGGACAGGGGGAGGGGGAGGGAGGTGCCAAGACTTCATCTGAGAAGCCGAGGCTAGGGTGAATGTGTTTAGCAGTCCAAACACTAGCCTCTTCCCTGGAAGGACCAGCTCGACTCTGGACCCCTGGGCCCTCGGGGCTGTCTGTTTCCCACCCGTCCCTCCCCCACGTGGCCCCCAGGGTGGGGCGGAGCCACCGGGGAGGGAGCCGCCGCCGAGGGATTGGATACCTAGAGCCAGGGAGGTGGGTGCTCTCCCGTCCGTGAGGCTGCAGGAAGGGGGGCCTGGGGCCGAGAAGCAGCCCCCGGGCGAGGTGGAGATGGTGCTGGCAGTGGTGGCGCAGGGATAGTTACCGTGACCCGGAAGGGCGCAGCCGCCGCGGGCTCCATGCTGGGGCTCTTCTCCGAGAGGCTGCCGGGCAGGCTGCGCCGGGAGCCCGGCCTTTCTTGGGGCGACTCTGTCAACAGAAGAGAGAGAGGTGAAGAGACTCAACCAAGGCCATCCGGTCTGGCTCTCCTGCCACCTCCACCCAGACAAAACGGTTGCCCACACCTCAAGGTCCGTGTCAAGGTGCACCCGATGACCGAGTGGGTGGTGGCTGCCTGAGGGGCCTTTCTGGATCGCTGGGGTGACCTTCCGAATTCCTTCACACCAGAGAAGCTGAGATTACCCGCACCCTTTTTTCCAGGGACCATGACCCTGAGAAGCCTGCAGGGCCACGAGGGAGACAGCCAGTGCTCGGCCCCATGTAGCCACAGCTCCCCACGGTCCCCAAAGCGGGGCATCTGGGTGTGTGCTTGCTTGCTTGAAGAGGAAATGTTCTGAACCCAAAGTCATGACGGCTCATTCAAAAATGTTCACGATGCTAAGTCCACCTACTTAAAACCGCCCAAGTGCCTCTAAGCAGGCTACCAAGCCACACCTGGGCCTCACCAGACACCGGCTGGCACCGACTGGCTCTGGCTGCACCCCAGGATTCTCTTCCAGCACCGGCCCCAGCCTTTGGCCCCAGGAGAGCCCCCATGCCTGCGACCAGTAGCAACCTCACTTGGCAACTATGCCTGCCGTGCATGTGGATGTGGTGTGGGTATGTACGTGTGTGGGACTGCGGGTGGGAAGGACTCTGTCGCACGCCTACAGAACTCCTTAAAACCAGTACCAAGTCACCGGCATTTCCACGTACCCAGGGCCCTGCCAGGGAGTCAGGTGTATGGGGCCCTTGGGAAAGCCCTGCTCCTTGCAGAGAAAGGACTGAGCTCAGAGTCCCCCCCCCCACACACACACACACCCCACGCACCTGTGAGCACATGGGGGGGCGGGGGGAGGGCACAGCCAAGGGTGCCGGCGAACCAACTTATGCACACATTCTTGTTGGCACAGACACCCCAAGTACACCTCATGGCCCACCACTAAGTGCTGGCCGATGTGTGCGCGTGCACGAGGCGGAGTGCAGGATGAGCCCGTGACCTGGGGGCTCACACAGGGTCTGGCTTTGCCAAGAGGCTGCACAGGCCCGGGGGCAAGGTCTGCACTTTCCAGTCCATTTGGGTGGGTCTGGCAGAGGCCCGTGAAGAATGGAGACACAAAACCATGCCCCTCACCCAGCCAGGGCAGGCTCCAGTCCGTGCCCTGGTCGGTAGCCCAGCGGGAAAAGTCACCTTGGGGGTGGGGGAGGTAGGTTGCCTACAAGGATTGGTTCAGGCCTCACTGACCACTGGACAGAGTGGGGACAGAGGTTCAGACCAGGCTCAGATACAGGCGACGCTACCCTGAGCCACCTCTTCCAGAAAGGCTTCTTCTTCAGCCCAGGTGATTCTTCCAAAGCCTGTCTTCCTTCCATTCTCAAGGACTCCATGGCTTCCCTCAGAGATGCCCAGAGCCTACCTCATGCCTCCTTCATCGTTTCTGCCAAACGCCTTTTAGGGACACCCCCTCTCTTTCTGGGGCTTTCCCAGGGAAACGTCCTCCACTCTCACATTCCGTAGTCTACTGTCACCATCTCCACCCCAGCTCAGCAGCACCCCCAGCCGGCTGGGGGGCAGGACTTTACCACAAGCTCATTCGTAAGCCTGTTTGACAGGAGTGGAAACTGAGGTTGGTGGATGCAGTCACTCACTCAAGGTCATTCAGCTAGTGATGGTGGGGCAAGGACGAGCCAGGTGTGTGTGTGTGTGTGTGTGTGTGTGTGTGTGTGTGTGTCTGGCTCCCCCAAGCCCAGCCCAGGATCCGGCACACGGTAGACACTCAGGACCTAATCTCAGGATGGCCATGGCTATGTGCAGACCCCTGAGCGCAGGGGCCTCTCCAGGAAAAGGTATGGAGTATGGTGGTGAGAGCTGGGCAGGACCAGACTCAGATAGATAAAACAGACCCTTATCAACCACTCGGGAACAGCCCCCTCCACCCAACCATCTTTGATTCAAAAACCCTGCCTGTGGTAGAGACCTCATGAGAAGGTTGTATGAGGCAGGGGGAGTCCCTCCTCCGTGACTTCTGAAGCCTCCCAGCCCAAGCACAGGGCAGATCCTGCACACCAAAGGAACTTGAAGCAGACCAGGTTCCTTCCCTAGGAATTTCCCCACCCTCCAGCCTCCTCTGCCCTTCCTTCTGCCCCAGGAGGCTGACCCCTATAGGCCCTATCAACTGACCACTTCCCACGCCGGCTTCCATGGGGTTTAGCCAGTGGGGAGAGTCCTGGCAAAAAGACCCCAGTGGTCAGGGAGCCAGCCGGGCTGGGTGTGTCCCTCCACTCAGGTGCCAGCTACCATCAACAGGACCTTTCTCTTCCTTGAGGACCAGCCTCAAGGGTCCCTAGCTCTGGGTCCCGCTGTCCTCTGTCACTCCCACACTCGCCAACTGTGCAAATCCTCTCAAAGCATCCTTCTCACACTGGGCTCTCTGCTTCCTCCTGGCCCCCTAACTGATGCTGGAACTGACGCATTCGCCACCCTCTGGGCTGAAGAAACCTCCTGGGCCTACATGGGAGGCGACCAGACCCAAGAGAAGCTGTATCTGGGACCACAGGCAACACTGGGGGTTCAGTCTGGGCCTGGCCAGGTTCTCCAGACCCAGTGCCCCAAACAAGGTGTTTGGACCTTGGGGAAGGTATCTTGTTAGAATTTCCCCCCCTAATGACTCCCATCCACTTTTTAATATCACGGGCCCATAGCACATGCCGCTACCAGGGTGATTCTGACTCATGGAGACCTTACAGGACGAAGTCTAACTGCCCCATCAGTTTGCCCTTGGGGCATCTTCGTGACGCCCACTGTGACAGCTGTCTCCCACGGAGCATTGCGGGGTTCAAAGCCCCAGCCCTATGGTTATCCTATAAGGGAGCCCTTTCCCCGGCACCACTGGGGCTCCTTCCTGCAGGCATCTTGCACAGCTCCTCTGTACTCTGGGAAGATGAACCTTCAGACAGGAAAAGGGCTCCTTTTGCCCCTCCAAGAATCCCTCTGCCCCCACTTGGGGGCGACATCACTCCCGCTATGAACACGCATTCTAGACTTTCCAAACAGCACCCTCAGCCCTCCTGGGACAGCGTGGCGGGTGAAGGTGAAGAGCTTAGAGCCCCAGGGGCTGGCTCCCTTCCAAAGCTCTCCCAAACAGAGCTCCTAAACTCAAAAACAAGACAACCCCAAACCAGATCCGCTGCCATGGAGGCAATTCTGGCCCCCAGCAAGCCTGCCCGACAGAATAGAACAGCTTCTGGGGTTTCCAAGACTGTCAATCTTTACGGGAGCAGATGGCCTCATCTTCTCCTGAGAAGTTGGCTGGTGGGTTCAAACTACTGACCTTGAGGTTGGCAGTCCAATGAGAAACCCCTATGTCCCCAGGGCTCTGCACCCTTGCACCCCCTCCAAGTCCACACCAAGAACGGCAGAGAATGCCCACCATGCATGCAGCGGTAGGAAGAGCCCAAGCCTCACTGCGTGCTGTGTGACTGCAGCCCAGCCCTCTGCCTTCTCTGAGCTCCTGAGTCAATCAGTGAGTCAAGGGGGATGGGCAGTGACCACCTCCTCTTCCCAGCTCCACCGCAAGTCCCTATTTCACACAGGGAATGAAGGCAGAATGCCAACCGAATCCCAACCCAGCCTCCGGGAATCCGGCCCCAGAGCTCTTGGCCACAGGCAGCGGCACTTGGCCCAACCCCTGGCCTGCCTCTGGGCAGCTCTTCTCCCATTGGGAGGAGGGGCTGCTGGGGGCCTGGCCTTCGCGAGCCCCAAAGTCCAGTCAGCAGAGCTGGGGTCCAGAGGGTAAGTACAGCAGCTGAGCCTGCAGGAGGGAGGTCTCCCCAAGGGCAGGCTACAGGGAGACAGCACTGGCACACCTCTGACCGTCGCCTCACACGTGGGAGCACTGGCTCAGCTTAGAGTCACTGCGACCTTCTGGGCACCCGGTCTGCAAAACGAGGCCATGGGGCCACTTGATCCTGGACACCCTTTCCATCAGGAAGGTGAGCCGAATCTCTGTTGCCAGGAAGACCAGGCTGTCCTCCTATTCTGGGAAGCCGGGGCTGGGGGAGGGGAGGGGGCACGCCGGGGGGTGGGGGTGGGGGTGTGGAGGATGGCATCCTAACCTTCATGTGTTTGTGAGAAATAAATAATATAAAATCAGTTTCATTCAAATGCTGCTGGCTTGGTTGCCATGGGTACCACCTAATCATGAAGGATGACTGTTACTGGTAACCATGGAAACACCGGAGGCCTCAGGAACATCCTGTAATTTCAGACAAGACACCAACTTTCAGTTGTCGGGGTTACACTGCCCAGATCTCCGGCCTTGAAAACAGAAGCTGTAACCTCTCATACTGGTGTCGGGAGAAATGAAAGCTGGCCTGGCATTGGTGGGGTTTGTGTGGGTGTGTTGTTTTGGGGGGTTTTTTGGCGGGGGGAGGAACATCTCAATAATGCTGAGAAAACCCAACCGAACTCCAAATTCACTGCCACCTAGTACCTGCAGACTCATGTTCCAGCAACCTCAAAGAACAGGGTAGAATTGCCCCAGCAGACTCTGACTCTTCACTGAACTAGAGAGCCTCATCTTTCTCCCACCGAGCGCCTGGTCGTCTTGAACCACTGACCTTGAGATGCGCAACCCGGCATGAAGCTCACGACCGCATCGGGGCTCAACCGGTCAAGAGAAGCCTCGTGGAAACGACCGGGCGGTATGGCATGCGCTGTGGCAAGGCAAACACACGGGGAGGAACAGCACCCCCACCCCAGGATGTAGAAAGCTCCTCTCTCTTTGCTGTTGCGAAGAAGAGTATTTGGAGAACAATTAGACAATAGCGCCTCAAAACTGGCCACGCGCATACCCGTAGGACCGGACGTTCCCCCTCCCACGTGTCCGGCTGATGAGAAGGCTTCATCCTGCCCATGTGGGGATTCGCTCAGAGATGTTTACCACGACACCGCCGCTAACAGCCAACGCCGGAAGCCACTGACGAGTCCGCCAAGAAGAGAATGAATGAATTGAATGAGTGTCCCTCAGAAGGCCCATTCGGTGGACAACACCACTTGCAGGCAGAGGGCATGACTCCCAAGGAACACCATGGTGCTGACAAAGACCAATATCCACAGATACCCATGACCAGGGTGGTGGGGAGCGAGCGGGAAAGGACACGGAACTCTGTCTTCTGGGGGTCAGACGATCCCAAACAGGTGTGTGTCTGTGACCCAGACATCCTGTAGTCAGTACATGGCTAACCTGACTAAGAAACCTTCATTATGTTCACGGCAAGGGGGTGGGGGGAAGGCCCCCAAAGATGCCCGCACAAGAGCCGGGCAATCTGCTCCCACATGTGCCCGGAGGTACTTTGCAGGTATGGTTCCAGGTAAGGCCGTGCAGGGAGACTGGCCTGCGTCTCCTGAGTGAGGCCGTCTAGTCACTCTCAAAAGGGGAAGAGGCGACAGCAGCGGGAGCCAAGGGGACATGACAACAGGAGAGGCTCAGCGTGTGAGAGGGACACGAACTGCTCTTGCCGGCCTGGGGGTTGGAAGGAGGGAGGCCTGAACTGAGGAGTGCAATTGGCCTCTGGACGCTGGTTCCTCAGCTGACCGGCCGGCAGCCCCACCGCCACAGAAATGGAATTAATTCTGCCACTGAGCAAGGAACCGGCTTCTCCTTGTGGGGCGCATGGCGGATTTCCAGGCCGCCGCGCACCTCCCTTGGCCAAGTGGCTGCCCGTGTGCTAACTCGTGGCTGCAGCATCAGAAGACGCACGCATGGGGGGTGGAGCACTACTCAGCGATGAAAAAGCAGCAGCAACACAGATGCACACACCAACCTGGAGGGAGCACAAGGCCACGAAGCCAATTCCTGTGCGAGTCTGTTTCTACAACACGCTCTCAAGGGTAAAAGCACTGAGATGGGAACCAGGTGGGTGGTTGCTGGAGGCGGGGAGAGGGTGGGGGGGGGGCGCATAAAGGAGGTCGCTGTGGTGATGGAAGCATTCTGCATCTTGAAAGCCTCAGACACGGTTACAGAACCGGACCACGTCACAATTCTGTCCAGACAAGCAGCAAAACAAAAGCCAGGCCCCTGTGCCCACCCACGAGATACCGAACCTCCCCCTTTCTCGGCTACCACCCGCGACGGCAGCTTCATTCTCGTCTCAGTCTACCCTCTCCTGAGAGAAGAATGGAGCAGCAACAGCAGATACCCTGTTTCCTACAACCAAGTGGCAGATCCCTTTGAGGCCGTTCTGACTCCTGGCCCCCGGGTGAGTCTCGGTAGAACTGGTCTCCAAGGGGTTTTCAATGCCCGATTTCTCGGCGTCATTCATCTGGTCTTTCTCGGAGGTGCCTCTGGGGGAACTCAAGTCACCAACCTTTGGGGCTCCCCAGGAATGCCCTCACTGAGCCAAGTGCCACTCACTATGGCCCCTGTGCAGGGTTTGGAGAGCTGTACCTCTTTACAGGGGCAACCAGTGGCATCTTTCCCCCAAGAAGCGACCGGCAGGTTTGAACCCCAGACTTTGAGGGCAGCAGTCCCCATGCTCACCCAGCAGAAGTACCATCAGGGTGCACTCGGTATTTCTTTCACTCCCCCGCCCCACGATCGAGTCCATTCCTGTAGGGCAGGTCTAACGGGCCCTGTGGGTTTAGATCCTCCCCAGATCACTCTCGGCCAAAGCCCAAACCTTACTAACCGTCTCACCACCTTCACTGCAATGCGAAGTCAACCCAGTGTGCCCAACTGCAGATGGCTTTCTGGTGGTCTCTGGCTGGGGGGGCAGTAGCTGTATGGGTTCAAGCATCTTCCCAAGGTTGTCAGAGTCAGGAGGGTCAGAGGCAGAGAAGGCAGAATGACAGTGGAAGCGGAGGTTGGAGTGCTGTATCATGAAGCTGAAGGAGGGGGCCACAAGTCAAGGAACAAAGGCAGCGTCTCGAAGCTGGGCAAAGTTAGGAACAAGTTCTCCCCCAAGAGCCTCCACAAAGCAGGCAGCCCTGTGGATGCTCTGAGTTTAGCCCAGTGAAACTCATTTCGGCTTTCCGACCTTCAGAACTATAAGATCATGTAAATGTGGGTTGCTTTAAGCCACTACGTTTGCGGTCATTTACAAAAGCACTTATGGGAAGGGAGTACGCCTACAGATCTGGGCTTGACTTACCAAGAGTGCACACGGTGATTGTTGGGTATAATTTTTAAGCTTTTTTTTTTTACCCCCAACTGTTTTATTGACAGACAATTTACATACCATACAATTGAGTAGTTCAGTGGTTCAGTCATATCGAGGGGGATTGTACAATCACCACCACATCTCTCTGAGGGCACTGCCTCCACCCCATGGTTAAGTCACCTTTAACGTGAGTTGTGCCAGCACGTCGAGCCTTCTAATGTAGTCTGTGGTTGACAAAGTGGAGATCAAATCTTAAGTCATCTCCAGGTTTCTGATGTACCAACCAAATACGACGGAAGAAAAGCGAGGGGCTGAGCCCCGGTGGCATAGTGGTTGTGCGCGGGACTGCGGCCCACTGGGACGGAGGTTCAATTCCAGCAGTGGGGCTGGGCCTCCTACTCCCACCGCCGGAGAGCAGTGAGGCCCCCCCCCCCAAAAAAAAGCGAAATGTAAGTTCCTTCTATCATTTTCAACCAGAGAAACAATTACCCCATTGGTATAGCAGATGATGGGAGGCACATGATTGAGAAAATAACAGAGCAGGTGGCTTTATGATGAAGAGCAAGTCATAACTTGGGGAAGAGGAAACAACGCAGACATGAAACTCAGGCTCTTGCTCTGCTATTACAGAGGCCTTTGTCTCTGGCTCAGGGGAGCCTGGTCTTCTGACAACATCCACGGAAGTCTACCAGGCTCTCTTGCTGGCTCCAAAATAGTGTAATATCTCAGACACTGCACAGTTCTTAACCAAAACAGTGAAAAAAAATACTTCGGGATAAGTTTAACCACACCCATGTACAGCGACACACTAAGTGTGAAGCATCGTGGAGAGACAAGAAAGGTCTGACTAAATGCAGACATGCACCGTGTCCAAGGACTGACCTGTCAATACGATGGCATCCCAGCCAAAGCCTTCGCCGGTTCCGGAAACATGCTAACAGTGAACTGGATGGTCTTCTTTTGTTCACTAAATAATAAACTCAGAAGAAAGGATTTTTTGAAGCTAGTGCACTTTTTGAAGACAGTGACAAGTTGGATTTTAAATTTAAGTGGAAAAGCCCAGAACTAAGAATAGCCACACGATCTTGAGACAGAAACAAGTTAGGGGACTTTCATTACCTGGTTTTGAGACTTTATAGTCTTGAAATACAGCTAAAGTAATCAAGGCAGTGTGGTATTAGCATACGGCTAGATGCACAGATCAATGGAACAAAATAGAGTCTAGAAATGGATCCACATATAT